>PVKU01012633.1:0-15643 GCA_004027475.1 Anoura caudifer
TTTTTTTTTTTGTCTCTGTCCACCTGTTACATAGTAGCATAGTAACATAATAAGGGGGGAGCGTCAGGTATTCACCAGGGTGGGACAGCCCACATCACTGCATCGTGACACTGTATGTGGGGGAGGGGCCCAAGAGGGTACAGTGTTGCTTGGTCAGCTCTCTATTGGCCTTCAGTCACTTCCACCACTACTCAGAAGCAAATTGGGCCCTTCTGGTGCTGATTCCGAGGTGGGTGGTGTGTGTACATTCTAGGACCCTGTGGATCTCTCCAACAAACTCTCCTGTGAGGCTGGGAGTTTCTCCAGCCATCTCAACCCTCACAGATTTTTCTAGTCAGAGGTTTTTAGGCTTTATTTCTCTACACTGGAACCCTGGGTTGCATGGTCTGTCTCACTTCCCAGTTGTTCCTTCTGGCTTATCTGCACACAAATGTGGGACAGCCCATTCCTCCAGCTGCCTCATTGTCGCAAGTCCTCCTCACCCACCTGCTGGTCTCTACCCTCTACCCATCTGGACAAATGTTTCTTCTTTAACTCCTTGATTGTCAGACTTCCATACAGGTTGTTTTTCTGTCAGTTCTGTTGTTTTTTATTTTTAAATTTGTTGTCCTTCTTTTGGTTGTGTGGGTAGGCACAGTATGTCTACCTATGCTTCCATTGTGGCTGGAAGTCTAAAATTTTGATGTGTTTCATTGTGTTCTGATCCTATTATTCTATCAAGGTCAGAATAATATTCAAAGTTTGATTAAATTTACTACATTGTTTAAAAGCATACTTAATCTCCTCTGTGTGAATGTCCACATTCCAATATCCAGGTCTCTTATAAGGTTAACAGAGGCATGATCATTTATGAAAATAGTATATATTGTACCCTTTATTACTTCATCTTGGAAGGAATTAGACCAAAAATAAAAATCTCTCTTTGAATTAGAATGAAACCAATAAAATTTAACTGGTTTCTTTTATTGTGTTTGATAACTTAAGATATATTCTAATCCTGAATATCTTTGCACATACATATTAACAACTGTATGAAATACAATTAAATTAATTAAAATGAGTAAATTATCCAGAGAGGTAATCAAGGTTTTCTTTCCTGACATACTGGCTTTCTGTGTTTCTAATGTAAATGTAGTTCCAAACAAGCCTTTCACTGTCTGTGTTACATGTTAATGATATTTCATATTTAAACTCCCATTTGACATCACAGAGGTATGTTTTAAAATGATATTAAGTTAATATCTGCACCTATTATTTGTTTAACATGCATTTAGCATGGTCTTATTCTCACCAGGGGTTCCATCTTTAGATGATGATAAGTGTTCATTATCCCATTCTAGAAATTAACTTTTTGCATAATGACTATATTCAGTCCTCTCTCCCGTCCTCCCTCCCTTTTCAGTAGGTTAGGATCGTGACATGTGACTTTTAGTATTTTATAAAACAAACTCGTAGAATGGCTAATGACACAACATTGAAAGTTTTATAAGTGTGAGTAGAGAACTCCCCACCCCACTTTTTTAAAAATAGAAAACTTACAACATTATTTTGTTAGTTTCTTTTAGAATTTATTATTCTTGTGGTGCCTAGAGATTTACCAACTTTTTAAAATTTAGGCAGATGTGGAATATAGAGTTATCTCTTCTATTCCATTACAGTTTAATTTATCTCCAAGAGCCACATAGCAAATGGAACAAAGAATGGGGCTGTCAGTAATAAATCAGAAAAGAAAGTACAAGGAAAACTCAAACTAAAACAGCCAGGAAAGAATAGCTAGATATGTGTTTATGCTGTGGGAGCCAAGGTTTAAGAACTGTTGGAGAGGGAAATTCACATATATAAAGGCAGATATAGCCTCAAACATCTGGAGGCATGTGTGAAGAAAGAGGGAAAAACATGTCTGACCTAAAGATAACTTGGATATGATCTACTCATTTCAAAATTAATTAACAAATGTCTGGCCTTTCAGGCACTATTCTAGGAGATTTTTCAGCCCTTGGTCATAATGCCTGCTCTCAGGAAATATGCAGTGTAGTTGAAAAGCTAGAGCAAAAATACACATTACTATGGTCTACACATTACTATGGTCTACTATATATAGGGAAGGGCAAATGAAATGTTCTGAGGTTCAAAGGAGAGAAATAAAGTCAGATAAAAGAAAGCAGGAAGAATCCCTGAAGGAAATAGCATCTGGATTGAACTTTGAGTAATAAGTAGGATCTCCACATATAGATACAGAGAGGGCATTCCAGTCAGAATAACGTGAACCACTTCATAAGGTGTATAAAACGTCTAATTGCTATGTTGTACACCTGAAACTAATATATAATACTGTATGTCAACTGTAATTGAAAAGTAAACTTCAAAAAATAACTTAAAAACCTCATGAGCTAACGCATGCAGGTGATACCTTATAGATAACAATGTGCAGATAACAGAGAATCCAGTTTTACCTGACTATGAAGTTCTGACAGGAGAAAAAACTGAAAAGGTAAATTGAGACTAAGTTGTAGAGGTCAGAAAAGTTTTATTTGATAGCTTTGCTGGATAGAGTAATCTTGGATGTGTGTCCTTGCCTTTCATGACTTTGAATACTGCTTTCCAGTCCCTTCTTGCCTGCAAGGTTTCTTTTGAGAAATCAGCTGATAGTCTTACGGGAACTCCTTCATAGGTAACTGTCTCCTTTTCTTTTGCTGCTTTTAAGATTCTCTCCTTATCTTTAATCTTGGGTAATATAATTAATGGAAGGGCAGTTAAAGTACTCCCCATGCAAGGTCAAGTTAAAGCAGTTCACTATCACCAAGCCCTTATTATATGAAATGTTAAAGGGACTCATCTTAAATAAAAAAGAACATCACAACTATGAACAGTAAAATGACAACAAACTCACAACTATCAACAACTGAACTTAAAAAAAGACAAACTAAGTAAACAAGCAGAACAAGAACAAAATCACAGAAATGGAGATCACATGGGGGATTAACAGTATGGAGGGCTTGTGGGGAGAATGGGTACAGGGAATAAGAAGCATAAATGGTAGGTACAAAATCGACAGGGGGAGGTTAAGAACGGTATAGGAAATGGAGAAGCGGAAGAACTTCTATGTATGACCCATAGACAGGAACTATGGGGGAAGGGAATGCTGGTGGAAGGAGGGTATAGAGTGGAGGGGAAAAAAGGAGGATGACTGTTATAGCATAATCTATAAAATATACTTTAGAAAGTAATGTTTTATTTGATAGTCAATGACAAACTACTAACTTTTTAAAGGAGGAGAGTGATGCAATGGAGCTATACTTTGGGAAGATAAGTCCAGAATAACTTTTAGTCTAAGACAGCTTTTATGACTTCATGGCTTTTTAATAATAATAGACAACAACTACATGGACCACACATTCACTTTGTGGTGATAAGAGCAGTGTTCTTTAGTTCATGAAACTACTGTTATCAGGTAATTTGAATAAAACAGACTGATTTCAGTATTTCTTGTCTCATTTTCTCACTGGAGAGAGTTGCAAACATGTATCTTTACAGGTCCACTGGGAAGGGATTAGGCAAAACCATGCCAAAGACTGGATGGAGAGAGGTGCTTGGAGAGATAAGCAGGCTAAAGAGCTGATCTTGGGTCTATGAGAAGGTCCATAAGATCAGAAATATCCCTGTGCTTTTCATGGTCCCCAGCCCAAAATAAGTGGAACATATGTTTTGAAGCCATGGGAATTGGTGGGGAAACAATGGAATCTCAGGTGAGTACCATCTAGAGGACAAATGTGCTAGACCTTCCACCCCAGCCTCAAAACCTGTGTTCAAGCAGGTCAGAGAAGATGTGGCACCACCCTCCTACCCCCAGTGGAAAATGAAGTCTTGACTAATAAGCCTATCAGCAGGGACTTTTGTGAACCAAATCATTAAGAGACTTCTCAAATTTGAGATTACATAAAACACTCATTGACTTTCCATAATGCTGTGGAAGTGGGAAGGAAGACTCAATAATAAATAACATTAAATCCTTCCCAAGGATCTCCCATAAAAGGGACTTTGGTTCAGATTTAATTTAGAAAACAATGAGATTTTTTTTGTACCAGAATTTAAGATAGAGTAAAATTAATACCTAATACACTAGCAAGAAAGCATCTCTGATTTTGATCTAAAAATTTTGAGTTTTAGCAAGTGGCATTAAGCTCCTCAAGATGGAGCACTTTGTTATTTGGCTATGATAGTAAGTTACACTGGTATCTGCATACTTTGCTGAATGCAAGGAACCCCCCTTTTTAAAATAACCTCAGGTTTTGACAATTTTATCCTCACATTAGTGATTACTTATAACAAAACATCTACCTTTCTGGGAGAAGAAATAGAGGATTCTACCCAGTTGACAATTTCCCCCCTAAATATGTCAGAAGAAACAACAAAATTGTCCTGAATTCATCCTACACAAGATAAACTCATGTTTCCTGTTATTCCAGAATTTTCACATATTCCCACTCCTTCCACTCTCACATTCAGTGACCGCCACTAAAAGAAAGTATACATACAAATACAGACATCCATTACACATGCACTAAACACATGTTTTAAAAGATTCCTATTTCTCACATTTGACTTAATGGGGGAAATTGCTGCCCTAATATTTCAACATTGGCAAAAAGCCAATTATTAGCTCAGCCATACAGCATCCCTAGGTTTCTTGGTTAATGAAAATTACCAAGAAGTCTGTAACTATGGGCAGAAACTGAAAAGCCTTGGGTCAACAGTTTTAGCACAGTTTAAAAACTACTTTTCAGTGCCAAATGACATTAGCCTAAGAACCCTCTATGGGTCTTCAGTATTTTCTGATGTATAGAAAATATCCTGCTTATATAGCACTTCTCTCTTTCCAACATTCATATGCCCTTAAAAAAATCTCCCTGTCTCTCCTACCAAAACCCCAAGTCCAAATGCAAATTTGTGTCCCAGGTTATATATTCTTCACAGCCAGTGCTCTTCATAGCCTAGTACAATAAAATCAATGCAACAATGTCTCTTGTCAGTCTCTTTGTGCATAAGACAAAATAATGCCACATCTGTTAGACAAAGTAATGTGGGGTAATGAGTCATCTCCCACCTCTGGTAAAATAGCCTAGTCAGTCTGGGCCTGCAGAGAAAATGATGAAGAGAGGGCAAACCAAGATTCAGTGCCCTAGTGATTCATTTCTTAATTTATAGAAATGTGAAGTTCTTTTAAGCTGATATAAGCATATCAACTGACAAACCTGCTGTGCACATCTGTACTTTTATTATACCTGCTAAGCACACCTGCATTTTTATGATAGTTTGCCTCAGGCCATCGAAGCAACAGGGCCAGGAATACATTAGTAAAATTAGAAGAAATATCATCAGGCTTCAGTGTGCATGTAAATAACTAAGAGCTCACTGAGGAGAATTTCATTTCTGTGAGAGCTGATCCTTTCTTTGATGAAATTTAAGCTGGCTAATGAAGTGAGGACTCCACCTCTAGGGTCAAGAGAGTCTGGAAGGCTATGTCATTCTTTGACTCAGAGTTATCTTTTAGCACACTTATTGTGTATTATAATCACCTACTGAGTTATCCATATTTATTATGGCAGCCCAAATGAGAAAAATTTACCTTTCTAAATTCTTTCACAATCTTGCTTCTGTGATATCCCTATCATTCTGTGGTATAAGTTAAATGTAATGGATGTATACAGACATATTTTAGCTTCCGGAAAGGCTTTTAGCAAAGGTTTAGTGGTAAAATTCAGAAGCAAAAAGGCTGATGAAGCAGTACACTGGTTGCTTATTAAAAGCAACTTACATACCCCACCACCAAAAAGATAATAAAGATGAGAAAATTTTCAAACCCATCACCACAGTCAAATCAAGTTTACATTCACCAACATTACACTGTGTGGGCACATCACACACAATGTGCCCGATACATTCACAGAAGACTTTTGGGATTTATTTTGCATATTAAAGATTCACTCCAAAACTAATAATTAATTGGACTTGAGTTTCTGATGCAAATTTTGCTTAAAATGTATTTTATTATTATTTCTAAATAATATATTTTTAAAAAACGTCGATTTATAGATATCAAATTGAGCTTCAAATGTACACTTTCTAATTGAGCTTATACTTTAAAATAATGGAACTTACAGAGTTCCATTCTACAATAAAATAGTACCATCTGGCCCTGACAAGTGTGTCTCAGATGGTTGGAGCATTGTCCCATAAACCAAAGGGTCACAGGTTGGATTCCCAGTTAGGGCACATTCCTGGGTTGCAGAGTCATTCCCCAGGGCACATTGAGAGGCAACAGATTAACGTTTCTCTCCCTTCCGCTCTCTCTGTCTCTCTAGAATCAATAGGCATATCCTTGGTGGGGAATAAATAAATAAATAATAAATAAATAAATAGTACCATCTGATATGCAGGAAAATGAGAACATAATTGATGCAAAGAGATCTTGTGGTTCTGAACTACTGTTGTGAAATGCTGGCCCAGGATGCAATTTTAACTTGTACTATATTGCAGTAGAATGTATTCAGTCATCCAGATAATACTTATTGAACCCACACTGTGTTCCATGCACTGGGCTAGAGATACAGGCCTGGGTCAAATGAATTTCTGCCCTCCAAGAGCTCACATCCTAACTGGGGAGAGAGATGTGTAATAGACTAATTACACTGACATTCACTAAGTATCATAAATTAAGTAAGACTTGCATATTGTAAGGGCCCAAATGGAAAAACAACTTCTTGAGGGTCATGTCACCAAGGCCTATAGCAGCATGTGGCTTGTCTCCAGGTATAACATAAAATGCACCAAACACACAAAAGGACACACACCCTGTTATTCTCTCATAGCACTCTGTTCTTTTCCCTTGGAACAGTTAAGTCAACAAATAGTTATACATATGATTATTACATTAATGTCTGTCTCTCTATACTATGAGGACCTTGAAGGAAGTGACTTGTCTGTTTTTGCTCACCAGGGTGTGTTGTGGTGCTAAAATACAAAAAACAGTCAGTTATTATTTGGTGAACAATGAATACATTAATATATGTTTTCAAACTATAGGAAGAGATTTATTATGAGAATCTTCACACAATATTGGTACCTAGAACTTGGCTCTTTTGAGAAACTATTTCTTAGGTTTTCATTGCAATACTTCATCCATCCCAATACAGGCAACCATTCTCTTACCTAAGTAGATAAAACTAAGCTGAACACTACCACATACACAACTCCACCACACAGGTTATACAACTATATCATTAACATAGTATACCACATCATTACATGCAACACAGTTTATCTTTTGGATACCACATATGCTAGCACAGTACATGCATCCTACCCACAGCTTATCTCATAAGTATATGAATGTGTCCTTACTCATCCAGTCCCATGTTCTCCTTTCTTTCCTTAGTCCTTTTCACTCCAAGCCTGTGAGAGTCCATGAATGTTTGACAGAAAATGCTGCATTTGTTTGGTTATTCAATTGACTGGACTCCATTGAAACCAAAACTTAGATAATTTGGTGTTTTCATCATGAGACCCTCTTGCTTGAGAAGCATCTAATTCATGGCAGGAGAGTATACTTACCAAATCACATCATGATGAGATCATCCCACTCCAAGTAACACATATAAAACTCATGGGGTGTTTGTAAAACTCTAGTTACTGAAAAACAAATACATGTGCCACTTGCTTTACATAGAAGTGCATAAAAATTAGCCATTATTTGTTAGGAATAATATAGAACAAAAATTAATAAAACTTTAGTACACATATTTTCTAATGAATTTCAATTGAATACAAGAATACTCGAATTTCAATGGAGTACTCAAAGACATTGTGGGTTTGGTTCAAGACCATTGCATTAAACAGCATATCTCAGTAAACTGAGTTGTGATCTTTTTCTGACAGAGGTCTTGCTTCAATGTATTAAAAAAAGCAACATCTTTGAAGCTCAATAAAGTGAAGTGCAATGAAAGGAGGCATATTTGTACTTTAATACCTATAACTTGGCATGCAATTTAGCTAAACTGATGTGAACATGGTTCTGGAAGTGGTCACATACAATGTAACTTTAGGGCCTTTTTTTTCACATAACCCTGTCTCAACTTCAGGTATCTAACTAAGACCCAGTGCAAGTATGACTCCATACACTAAACTCTACCCAATCACTTGGACCTTGGTTAATATTCTCTTTTCTGAACTCCTGTAATTCTCATTGCCTGTGTTACTTGTTAGGCACTTAATGTGTACCATATTGTATTATCATTTAACATTTTATGCATGTAGAAAGGCCAGCATTTAGGAGATTAAAAGGATTAAAACCATGACAGGATGAATATCCCAGAATACTAGGCATATTAATCTTGGAAGTGATGAATTTTGGGGATGAGCAAGAAGTGATATGCTAATTTTCTTTCATGACTTTGAGTGAGTACTCCTATATGGGGAGCAAATAAAATGGTTCTAGCACTGCTTGAAATGATAGAACCAGGTCCAGTGGTTAAAAACTATTGGGAAATTACTTTTAACTCAATTCTAAAAATAACTTTCCAATAATCATAACTTATTTTATACAAGAAGATAATGAAGTTCCTGCTATGGAAAATATTTAATGAGATAGTGTGACTATTTCATAGGGTTGTAAAAAGGACTTCAGAATCAGGTAAATGAAATGAACTTTAGGGATTGTTATGGGCTGAACCTTTGTGTCCCCTGATAATTGTACTTTAAAGTCCTAAAATCTAATGTGATGGTATTAGGACATGGGGCCTTTGATAAGTAATTTGGATTAGATTAAGTCAAGAGGGAGGGAACTTCATGATGGGATTGGGGCCCTTATAAGAAAGAAGAAGATAAGAAGAGGAAGACAAATCTGTCTGTCCATGAGCACCTACCAAGGAAAGGTCATGGGAGCACCCATTGAGAAGGAGGCTATCTATGAGCCAGCAAGAGGGCTCTCACCAGACACCATATTGGCTGGTACCATGATCTTGGATTTCCTAGTCTCCAGAACCATGTGAAAAAAGAAGATGTCTGTTGAAGCCACCCAGTCAATGGTACTTTGTTAAAGCAACTGGAGCAGACCAAGACAGGGACCTATGCTTACCCAGAGATTGTCTGATCTGTACTGTGCTTTGTCTTCCCAACTAGACTCCAAGTTCTTCAAAGGCCTAGATTCTCATATCACTATATACCCTTGGCATCTAGATCTGGATCTTAAACATAATAGGTGCTCATTATTTAATTAAAATAAAACATAAGATCTCCACTGGAATAAAACTGTTAATGCTTGAGACAAACTTCAGAAGAAAGTAACTACATTAACAACATGAATAAAATCTACATACTTTTAATACTTCACACCATGATAAATCATGCTTTATTAATAACAGTATATTAACAATAGTGTTCATGGTTAGCAACAAGGCAATAGCAATTAAATTAGTATTGATAATGTTAGTGATATTGACAATAATGATTATTAAGCCTTGATACATTTTAAATGGATACACACAAATAATTACACATTGAATGACAACTTTGTACCAGTAAAATCAATCAGAAATAAAATGATGCCCTGGCTGATGTAGCTCAGTGGATTAAGCACAGCTGACAACTGAAGGGTCGCGGTTAGATTCTCAGTTGGGGCACATGCCTGGGTTGCAGGCTGGGTCCCCAGTGGGGGACCCTTGAGAGGCAGCCACACATTGATATTTCTCTCCCTCTCTTTCTCCTTTCCTTCTCTAACAATAAGCAAATAAAATATTTTAAAAAAGAAATAAAATGAAACTGAGTGTATTATATGTATGACCCTGGAAAATGAAAAAAAAAAAAAAAAGCGACTCAGAGTTTGCTAAAAAAACAGGCTGAGTATAAGAAAAGTTTTAACACAACAGAAAAATATTCAAAAGAGATTAGAAAAATAAGCCTAACTAGTCATTCTGGACCTAAATATATTCAGATGGTGAGATTTCAGAACCACCCACAGAGGGTGAGAGGTCAGAACATCAATGAAGAAATCAGACATTCAAACTTGACAGAGAAAAAAGTAGAGTTTAACTTAGTATACCTTGACATGAGAAGGATGCCTGTGAACTAACCCTCTATTGCATTAAATATACTCAAGGAAATGGAACTCTTGGAAAATAAACCACCAACAGGCAAGGCTAATTTCCCTCTGTAAGATTTTCTGTCTGCTGAGTGTGTCATTCTAGTTTAATATAGTCAGAGGGTGCATGAGGGAATAATTTTGTGTATGTGCAAGGGATTTTGTAAGAGAATATATTATGTGCAAACAGAGACTGAAATATTTTATAATAAATCAGTAAAAGTTCAGTCCAATACATTTTATTGGCAGATCTAAAACAATCTATTTCTTTTTCTAAGAACTGAAGTAGACCCAAGCATCTTCACAAAATTAGCCTGGATTAGAACTGAAGTGTTGCTGGAACTGCGAGGCAGTTTAAAGTAACTTAACTGGAGGGAAAATTCCAATTTTTATTAAAAAAAAGGTGTGAGATTATAAACATGGAAATAAAAAGGTGATGAAGTCCAAGAGAAGAACAAACATAATACAAAAAACTAATAGCGATACAATCCAGGCAATTTTGGCTCTGGACAAAAGATGGGAATGCTGAAATGATATTGGTGCCCTGGGGCAGGTTCGAGCCCAGATAGAGGTGTAGGTAAAAATTCTTCACTTCCTCACACAACCAAAAGAAGGATAAAAAACAATTTAAAAACAAAAACAACCAGAACTGCCAGAAAAATCACACTGCATGGAACTGGGACAACAAAGGAGTTAAAGAAGAAACATTCATCCAGACTGGTAAGAGGGGCAGAGAGGACCTGCAACAAGGCAGCACTGGACTGGGGTAGGTGAGGCTGTTGCTGGCAGAAGGGATTTCCCACATTTGCATGATGATAAACCAGGAGGAACAGCTGGAGAGTGAGACAAACCATGCAACCCAGGGTTCCAGCACCAGAAATTAAAGCCTCAAAACCTCTGACTGAAAAAACCTGTGGGGATTGTGGCAGCTGGAGACACTCTCAGGCTCACAGAAGAGTCCATTAGAGAGCCCCACAGGATTCTAGAACGTACACAGGCCCACCCACCTGAGAATCAGCAACTGAAAGGGTGAAATCTGCTTGTGGGAAGGAAGGGGAGTGACAGAAAGTGGGGCAAGAGCTAAGTAAGCTAGCAAACAGCATTGTTCCCTCTCTGAACCCTCCCCCACATACAGCGTGAGAATGCAGTGACAGGAGTTGTCCCACCCTGACAAATACCTAAGACTCTGTCCTGTATTATGTAACAGGTGCTCAGTGAGAAAAAAAAAATATGACCCAGATGAGAGAAGAGATCGAAACTCCAAGAAAATTACAAATAAGTGATGAAGAGCCAGCCAGCCCATCAGATGCAGAGTTCAAAACACTGGTAATGAGGATGCTCACAGAAATGTTTGAGTTTGGTCACAAAATAAAGAAAGAAATGAAGTCTATACAAAATGAAATAAAGGAAAATATGCAGGGAAACAACAGTGAGTGTAAGGAAACCAGGACTCAAATCAACGATTTGAAACACAAGGAAGAAATAAACATACAACCAGAACAGAATAAAGAAATAAAAATTCAAAAAAGTGAGGAGAGGTTTAGGAACCTTCAGGACAACTTTAAATGTTCCACCTTCAGAATCATAGGTGTGCCAGAAGGAGAAGAGGAAGAGCGAGAAACTGAAAACTTATATGAACAAATAATGAAGGAGAACTTCCCCAGTCTGGTGACGGAACTAGACATGCAAGTCCAAGATGCTCAGAGACTCACAAAAAGTTGGATCCAAGAGAAAACCCATCATAATTAAATTACCCAAGATTAAAGATAAGGAGAGAATCATAAAAGCAGCAAGAGAAAAGGAGACAGTTACCTGCAAAGGAGTGCCCACAAAACTATCAGCAGATTTCTCAAAAGAAACCTTACAGGCAAGAAGGGGCTGGAAAGAAGTATTCCAAGTCATGAAAGGCAAACACCTACATCCAAGATTGCTCTATCCAGCAAAGCTTTCATTTAGAATGCAAGGGCAGATAAAGTGCTTCCCAGATAAGGTTAAGTTAAAGGAGTTCATCATCACCAAGCCCTTATTATATGAAATGTTAAAGGGACTTATCTAAGAAAAAGAAGAAAATCAAAAACTGTGAACAATAGACTGAAAGAAGATGGCGGCATGGTAGAAGGAAGCACATTCCTCTTTCCCCTACACCCAGGAGAAAAACCTGGCCGATTTATGGCAAAGCAGAGCAAACAGACATTAGAAACACAGCATATTTGAAAACAGGAGATTGAAAATTGCAGCAGACATTGAAAAACCAGACGATAAGGAGAGTACTCCAGCAGTGGGGAGACCAGGGCAGGGGCTCAGATCCAGGGCCAGCACTGGCCATAAGGCTCTAAGGAGGGAGGGGGCCGGGTCAACCACTCCCTGCTCAGCCAAACAAGGTTTCAGCAGCACCGGGATAAACCTGGTTGCTTGAAATCTTACAGAGAGTAGTTAAGATCTCATAGCCCTGGGAGGACTGTGAGTGGGAGCTTGCATGACTGTCTGCACCCATGCACCATTGGGAACAGCTGTGTGGGGATCCATCGGTGCCAGCGCACCACCGGGGGACCTGCCCTGCGGTCTCTCGGCACCCGCATGGCACCAGGGACCTGTGCTGCAGGCGCTGGGCGCCTGCACGCCATCGGGGACCTCCGCGGTGTCCAATCGGCGCCCGCGCAACAGTCGGCACCCCTGCGTGGACGGCTGGGAGACCTTAGGCCCCTGCGTGTGACCTGCATGGCGGTCGATTCATGCCCACACGACAGTTGGTGCCTGTGCATGGAAGGCTGGGAGATCATAAGTGCCTGTGCGTGACCATGGTAGGCACACGCCACGTCAGAAGATATGCCTGAGGCCCTGTGAGGAGAGTCCCCGTGATAGCTCTGAGGACAGTAGCCCAAAAATAACTGAGTGCTGAACAGGGAAAACAGTGACACCATCACCCCTTGGCCTCTGCAGACAGCAAGGCCAGAAAAACTGGCTTGGCAAGATTGATAACAGCAAGAGTTGATTTTTTTTAAAATTATTTTTAAAATTATTTTTCTCTTTTTTACCCCTCAACTTCTTTTGTTTCTCATTACTTCTTTCTTCAGTTATTCCTTCTTCCTTTCTTTCCAAGCTTATCTCTTCTTCCTTTCTCTTTTTTCTTTTCTTTTCCCTTCTGCTTTTCTTTCTTCTCTTTTCATTTTTTTCTTCTTTGTTTTCTTCCTCTTTTCTCTTTTTAAATACCCACAAGTGACACAAAAAACAAACAAAACAAAACAAAAAAACCCCCTGGAACTGTGGAAAAACCAGAGATGGCCCCCAAAAGGGGGCATTTCAATAGCTGAGACACTAGAAGCTGTGAATACCAGGATACCTGAAGGAGACAGCACCACTGAATCTCACAGGTATTCTACCACAGAAGTTCACACCATAAAACCAGGGAACCAGAACAAATCAATTTAAGAAGCTGAGGCTAACAAGAAGAGCCTCACAAACAATGGGAAGACAAAGAAACAATCCCCAAACGAAAGAAAAGGCGGAAGCCCCAGAAAGAATGCTAAATGAAATGGAGGCAACTCAACTGTCAGATTTTGAGTTTGAAGCAATGGGTGTCAGGAAGCCCCAAGAACTCTCAATGAGCTACCAGAAACCACAGGGAAGCTACGATGAACTCACTGCAAACTATATCAACATGACAAAGGAAATAGAAACTATCAACAAGGGCCAAGAGGAAATGAAAAATACACTTTCTGAACTGAAGAACACAGTGGAAGGAATGAAAAGCAGAATTGATGAAGGAGAAGATCAGATCAGCGAGTTGGAGGACCAAGTAGAAGAAAAACATCCAGAAAGAACAAGAAAAGGAAAAGAGGCTCAGAAAGAATGAAGAGTAATTAAGATAAATGCAGACAATATGAAACGTAATAATATCCATATAATAGGGATACCAGAGAGAAAGAAGAAGAAGAGCAAGGGATAGAAAACCTATTTGAAAAAGTAGTGATGGAAAACTTCCCTAATTTGATGAGAGAAAAAGTCACACAAATCCAGGAAACACAGAGAGTCCCAATCAAGAGGAACCCATAGAAGCCCACGTCAAGACACATCATAATTAAAATGGCAAAATGCCAAGACAAAGAGAGAATCTTAAAGGCAGCAAGGGAGAAACAGGAAGTAGCATACAAGGGAGCCCCAAAAAGATTAGCAGCTGACTTCTCAATGGAAACACTCCAAGCCAGAAGAGAATGGCAAGAAATATTCCAAGTAATGAGAACCAAAGGCCTACAACCAAGACTATTTTACCCAGCAAGGCTTTCAATCAAGATAGAAGGCCAAATAACGAGCTTCCCAGACAAAAGAAATCTAAAAGAATACATCTCTACCAAACCAGTTCTGCAAGAGATACTGAAGGGATCGCTTTAAGGAAAGGAAGCAAAAGAGAAAGGAACACAGGTACGAAAATGGCAATGAATAAGTACCTATCAGTAATAACCTTAAATGTAAATGGATTAAATGCTCCAATCAAAACACATAGAATAGCTGAATGGATAAGAAAGCATGACCCACACATATGCTGCCTACAAGAGACCCACCTCAGGACAAAAAACTTACACACACTCAAAGTAAAGGGCTAGAAACAAATTTTCCAAGCAAATGGACAGGGAAAAAAAAAAAAAAAAACCAGGGTAGCAATACTCATATCAGACAAAATAGACTCCAAAACAAGAGCCATAAAGAGAGACCCAGAAGGTCACTTCACAATACTCAAGGGAAGAATCCACCAGGAAGACATAAACACTGTAAATATATATGCACCCAACATAGGAGCACCTAAATCCATCACAAAAATCTTTGAGGACTTCAAGAAAGACATTGACAGCAACACAATTATTGTAGGGGATTTTAACACCCCACTGTCAAAAATGCACAGATCTTCTCAACAAAATATCAACAAAGATATTCTGGCATTCAACAACACTCTAGATAAAATGGACTTATCTGATATATATAGAGTCCTTCATCCCAAATAATCTAAATACACATTTTTCTCAAATGCACATGGAACATTTCCAAAGATAGACCACATGATAGTACACAAAACTAGCCTCAACAAATTCTGGAAAACTGAAATCATACCGAGCATTTTCTCCAACCACAAGGGACTGAAACTAGAAACCAAACCCAAGGGGAAAAATTCAAAATCCTCAAAATCATGGGGATTGAATAGCATGCTATTAAACAATGAATGGGTCAAGAATGAAATTAGGGAGAAAATCAAAAAGCTTCTGGAAAGAAATGAAAATGAACTCACAACAACCCAAAACTTATGGAACACAGCAAAGGCAGTCCTCAGAGGGAAGTTCATAGAGATACAGGGCTACCTAAAAAAGATAGAAACATCTCAAACAAACAACTTAACCTTACACCTACAAGAACTCAAGGAACAAGAACACAGACAATCCAGAGCAAGTAAAAGGAAGGAAATAACCAAGATCAGAGCAGAATTAAATGACATAGACACTAAAAGCACAATTCTAAGGT
>PVKU01012633.1:15743-34192 GCA_004027475.1 Anoura caudifer
TTGAAAAGATAAACAAAATTGACAAGCCTTTAAGCAGGCTCATCAAGAAAAAAAGAGAGAGGACCCAAATAAACACAATCAGAAATGAAAGAGGAGAGATTACAACTGACACCACAGAAATACAAAGGATTGTAAGAAATTACTATGAAGAACTGTATGCCAAGAAATTTGAAAACCTAGGTGAAATGGATAAGTTTCTGGAAAAATATAATCTCCCAAAACTCAATGAAGAAGAAGCAGAAAACCTGAACAGACCAATAACAGCAGATGAAATTGAAGCAGTAATTAAAAAACTCCAGACACACAAAAGTCCTGGACCAGATGATTTCAGAGGAGAATTTTACAAAGCATTTAAGGAAGAGCTAACCCCTATTCTTCACAAACTTTTCAAATGAATCCAAAATTATGGAAGACTACCAAACTATTTTTATGAAGGCAGCATCATTCTAATCCCCAACACAGATAAAGGAAAGAAAACTTCAGGCCCATATTGCTGATGAACATAGACGCTAAAATCCTCAACAAAATATTGGCAAACCACATTCAACAATACATTAAAAAGATCATACACCATGACCAAGTGGGATTCATCCCAGAGATGCAAGGATGGTTCAACATACCCAAATCAATAAATGTAATATATCACATAAACAAAAGCAAAGACAAAAATCACATGATCATATCAATAGATGCAGAAAAAGCATTTGATAAGGTACAGCACCCATTTATGATAAAAACACTCAGCAAAGTGGGAATTGAGGGAGCATTCCTCAACATAATCAAGGCCATATATGAGAGACCTACAGCCAACATCATACTCAACAGGCAAAAACTAAAATCTTTCCACTAAGATCAGGAACAAGACATGGTTGTCCACTTTCACCACTTCTATTCAATATACTATTGGAAGTATTGGCCACAGCGATTAGGCAAGAAAAGGAAACAAAAGGCATCCAAATTGGAAAGGAGGAAACAAAACTATCATTATTTGCAGAAGACATGATAATGTACATAGAAAATCCTATAGACTCAGCCAAACAGCTGCTCGACCTAGTAAATGAATTTGGCCAAACAGCAGGATACAAAGTCAATACCCAAAAATCAAAGGTATTTTTGTATACCAACAATGAAACAGAAGAAGCAGAAATCAAGAAAAAAATCCCATTCGATATAGCAAAAAGAAAAATAAAATACCTAGGAATAAACCTAACCAAGGAGGTAAAAGACCTGTATGTAGAATACTACACAACATTGAAGAAGGAAATCAAGGAAGACACAAACAAATGGAAACATATACCGTGTTCATGGATCGGAAGAATTAACATCATCAAAATGTCCATACTACCCAAAGCAATTCACAGATTCAACGCAATACCTATTAAATTACCAATGGCATATTTCACAGACATAGAACAAACACTTCAAAAATTTATATAGAGCCATAAATGACCTTGAATAGCTGCAGCAATTTTGAGAAAGAAAAGCCAAGTAGGAGGAATCACAATACCTGATACCAAACTGTATTACAAGGCCACTGTAATCAAAACAGCCTGGTACTGGCACAAAAACAGGCACATGGACCAGTGGAATAGAACAGAGAGGCCAGAAATAAACCCAATTCTCCATGGTCAATTAATATTTGACAAAGGAGGCAGCAACATAAAATGGAGTAAAAGTAGCCTCTTCAACAAGTGGTGTTGGGAGAACTGGACAGCTACATGCAAAAAAATGAAACTCAAACACCAACTTACACCATACACAAAAATAAGTTCAAGGTGGATAAAGGATTTAAATATAAGCTGTGACACCATTAAAGTCGTAGAGGAGAACATAGGCAGGAAAATCTCAGACATTTCACACAGCAACATTTTTACTGATATGTCCCCTAAAGCAAGGGACATAAAGGAAAGAATAAACAAATGGGATCTCATCAAAATAAAAAGCTTCTGCACGGCTAAAGAAAACACTATTAAAATAAAATGAGAATCAACTGTATGGGAAAACATATTTGCCAATGATACCTCAGACAAGGGTTTAATCTCCAAAATATATAAAGAACTTACACAACTCCACTCTAAGAAGACAAGCAACCCAATTAAAAAATGGGCAAAGGACTTGAACAGACACTTCTCCAAGGAGGACCTACAGAAGATCCAGAAACACATGAAAAGATGCCCGATATCGCTAGCTATCAGAGAGATGCAAATTAAAGCCACAATGAGATACCACTTCACACCAGTCAGAATGTCCATCATAAACAAAGCAACAAACAACAAGTGTTGGAGAGGTTGTGGAGAAAAGGGGACCCTAGTGCACTGTTGGTGGGACTGCAGACTGTTACAAGCACTATGGAAAGCAGTTCGGAATTTTCTAAGAAAACTAAAAATGGACCTACCTTTTGACCCAGCAATCCCACTGCTAGGATTATATACTAGAAACCCTGAAACACCAATCCAAAAGAACCTATGCACCCCAATGTTCATAGCAGCACAATTAACAATAGCCAAGTGTTGGAAGCAACCTAGGTGCCCATCAGTAAATGAATGGATCAAGAAATTATGGTACATTTACACAATGGAATTCTATGCAGCAGAAAGAAAGAAGGAGCTCCTACCCTTTGCAGCAGCATGGATGGTACTGGGGAGCATCATGCTAAGTGAAATAAGTCAGGAGGTGAAAGACAAATACCATATGATCTCACCTTTAACAGGAACCTAATCAACAGAACAAACAAACAAGCATAATATAACCAAAGACACTGAAATTGAGAACAAGAGAGGAGAGGGATAGGAATTTGTAGGGAAAAGGGGAAGGGTTTAGAGCAACAAATATGAAAGACACATGAACAAAAGCTAGGGGGGTGGAAATGGGAGGGAGCTGGGGAGGGCTAGGATGGTGGGCTGGGATGGGAGTAGAAGATGGAAAACTGTATAAGAAGAACAATTAAAATAAAATTTAAAAAAAAAAAAGAAAAGAAAAGAGCCAGATCTAAGCAAGGTTGATATTTCACATCATGATGTATGCTAGCTATTTCACTGGACACCTGTTTTCTTTCAGTCTATTTTGTATGCCAGACCATGTAATGGTAATAATACAATGACTAGGGTTTATTGACTTTCTCTTATGTGTTAGGTGTTTTAGAAACATTTTGTTTTTGAATCCTCACAAATGTTGGCCCTATTTTATAGATGGTGAAATCCAAGAGTGAAGTAATCATAGAATTAAAGTTACTCAAGATCAATTAGTTGAGCTATATTTGCTCATTGTTTTGTATTGTTTTGCCTGGGTTCTTTTCACTTTGACCGTACTAAGGCAATATTTGTAATCTGCATTTTAACAACATTCCCGTTTGTTTGTTTCCCATACACATTAAATTAAAGAAACACTGTATTAAGCCACACATCATGCCGCTTTCCTTCTGTTTCTTACATCCATGTTTCTCTATCTTTCCCTTCCTCTTTCTCAAAAATCAATAAACATATCTTTGGGTGAGGATTAAATAAAAATAAAATATAATGTAATAAAATAAAATAATTGCATATATGTCATAGCACTTATTAGGATCTTTAAGTATTTACTGAATAAAAGAGTTTGGATAGAAATGAAACATATTACATGTGATAACATCTTATAGGAGAGCATAAAAAGAAAGAATAGAAGCATAAGTCATATAAAAAAGGATGCTGGACTTGCTGTGCTGCACTCTTCGATAATAAGTATGTTAGCAATTACAAATGATTATTGAATGGCTGTGGTGTTAGAAAAGCCACCAGCTGTAACAATTATAATCTAAGCTTGGGTGCAGCAATTTCCCTTGAAACTGCAGAAGGTAGGGCTATGTGGGAATTCCGCCATTTACATAAGTTTACGATCACTTTTGTTTGCCAGCAAACTTTATTTCCAGGTCCTGAATTGCTGCAATCAAAAGCCATGTTTACTGAAATAGAAAAGTGAATGAGAAGTAATCTGCATTTTGTCTCACTTTCCCTGTTTAATAAAATTTCCCTACTATAACCTTTAATGTCCTTCACCTACATATCTCTATGCAAAGGTAATGTTTAAATTAAGTCAGTTGGCCCAATTGGAAAACTGTGTTTTCGGAAGAATCTGTCTGAATGCAATACCTAATGTATGAATTTAACATATTTAGCATGGACAATGCTTCTCCATTTTTTTTTTTTGTGTGTGTGTACAAACATTGCTAGGCAATCTTGCAAAACTGAAGATTCTGATTCAGTAGGTCTGGGATGCATGTCTAACATCCTATGTGATGACATCGCTGGTAATCTAAGAACACACTGTGCTCATGAAAGCATTGCCTCCAATTTAGCAGTAGTGAAATGTTTGCCTTTTCAGTCCTCTTCTTCATTAAGACTAAGTCGTCTCCTGAAATTATAAAAGTAATATTTTGTCATACATTCTTACCTGAGATAATTTAGAAAATCAAAAAAGTAGAAAGATGAGATTAACAATCTCACCAGCCAAAAATAACTATTATTCACATGTAGCTATATTTCCTTCCAGTACACACACACACACACATACACACACACACACACAATGCATATCATCCCATCCATTTCATTTTGATTTAACAGCCATATCTAAATAATTTCACATTGTTTCACATTCAGTTTTCTGTCAAATATCCTAATGTAATTTCAACACACACATAGCCATCATGCAGAATTTTGAGTACAATACTGCATGGTAGCTCAAGACATGGCACTTCCATGACCTCAGAGAATAGGTGGCTGCCTGGCCAGCAGACATAAGGAGTGAGGAAAATAATCTGTATCTGGAATCTAAGCTTCTCAAGGCCCTTATGTTTCTCACAACCCTGTGGCATTTTCACACACTGTCATGGCTCTGTCCTCACTACCATAGCTCCCTCCTTAACCTTATATAAGTAGTACCAAGGCTAGAGGTGGGGTGCAGTCTCTCTCACACTGATTGACCCCCATTAATGCACTCCCCTGTAATGTGAGTAATAAATGGTATGTCCACATCTGTTACTTCTCCAGGTGGTTTTTTCAGAATATCATGAATGCTTAAGCAGCTTCCCAGCTTGGAGCTCTTGTGTTACAAATACTAGCTGTCAGCCACAAAGTAAGCTCACAGATGATGAGTTTTCAGAAAAATGATAATTCTGTAAAACCTTGAAGCATGGTACATGGTACAGTATAAATATTATTCTGATGTCATAACTACATAGAGGCAGGACTTCCTCTACTCAAAAATATATTTCATTTCTTCAGAGTGTTGCATTTCTTTTTAAAACTGATATCCAGAGTCATCTCTTGGGCTTTTTTATGGTGTTTCTCTCAGATCCAATGAGACCAGCTTATTTAGAGAGGCAAAAGCTGTGTCATGTTTTTTATGTTTTTCTCTATGCAAGGCTTGCTTGCCCTTCTTGACCTTTTCTTGGCAGGCTGTAGATCACAGCTGTTTCAATTGATGGGGAAGAGTCTGAGACTCTGCTCTGCCCAGGTGTTCCTTTTCATTAACACTGGGTTTATTCAGGCTGCTAGACATGCTGTTATGTACATGACAACTAAACAGTTGGTAGAGAACAGGTACAGGTGTGTTACTAGTCACTTGCATATGATTTGAAAGGGCTACACTTGTCACTCATCTGTAGTGGTGAATGCTGTGATAGAAATGGGTTATTTTCAATATTCTATGCTATTTAACGTTGATGGGGGCATGTGACAATGTGAAAAACAAAAATTGTACTTTAGATGACAATTTAAATAAAAGTACTCTGCTGAAATGTAAACATGACAGTAAATGTGCTTTCTTGTGAAAACACTGGCATGATACAAAACAATTTTTCATAATTTTTAGCTAAAGTTATTAACAAAATTTGGAAAACTGAGTGAAATTCTCTAGTGTTAGCAACACAAGAAACCTGTCTGGTAAACTAATAATTTTAAACACACATATTTATTTATATAATTTTTAGCAGAGAATGTTGGAGCCATTGTTGGAGCCACTATACCACTCTGTCCCTAAATATTTCATTATTTATGTTTTTCTTAAAAACACAAACATTCTCTTACATAACTACAATATGCTATGCCAATTGTCCCAGTCTAGGGATGATTTATGCATTTATGTATTTGTATCTATTTTTCCTAGTTCAGGATCCAATCAAGGCCAAATGTTATATTTATTTGTCACATATCCTTTAACCTGAAACAGTCCCATAGCATTTCTTTACCTTCAGGGACCTTTACACTTTTAAAAGTACAGAACAATTATTTTGTAGAATGTTTCTAAATTTAGGTGCTCCAGAATATATTCTAGTTATGCACTTTGTCAGGAATACTACAGAGATGAAATATCCTTCTCAGTACATCAGATCAGGAGGTACAAGATGTTGAAATGCCCCATCATGGATGATACTAACTGTCTTCCCTTAGCAAAGGTAATAAATGCCAACTTTCTCCACTGTAAATTTACTATTCTTTCACTTAAAATTAATGAATGATTGGTGAAGAGGTATTGAAATGATGCAAATATCTTGTTCCTCATCAAACTTTTGCCCAATAATTTTTAGCATTTATTGACAATTTTCTCACTTGCTTGCTTCTTCTAATGAGTTGATATTGTATTGTAATGAAGAGCTTTTCTAATTCATTTAGCAATTGTTGATATTTAGAAGTGTTGATTCACAGATTTTTTTATTTTATTCAATGGGTTAGAAACTAGTAACCTCATTATTAGTTTTGATTTTCTTTTTTAAAAAGATTTTGTTTATTTATTTTTAGAGAGAGGGGAAAGGGGAGAGAGAAGAAACATCAATATATGGTTGCCTCTTGTGCGCCGCCTACTGGGGACTTGGCTGTCAACCCAGGCATGTACCCTGAGTGGGAATCAAACCATCCACCCTTTGGTTCAGAGGCTGGCATTCAATCAATCCACTGAGCCGCACCAGCCAGGAATAGTTTTAATTTTCAAATCATTCCAGATTTGGCCAGTGGAAAATGCTTCCAGCTAGCTCCTGTGTCATTTTGAAATGTCTCTGCCATTCTTTCGGTACTTCCTTACTTTCTGAAATAATGAGATATTCCAGCCTCATCTTATACTTTCTTGTAATTTCTGTGTCTCTGTGTCATAACCAGCCATTCTGCAAAGAATCCTGGTCACTTAAGTAGAGAATGGCATTTATAAACGAAGATTTGGGACCTACTTGTGCTCATTGCTATTGGTGTAGTTGCTTCCAGGCCTATATAGGTAACAGGTATATATGCACTACCTCCAAACCCAACCACAGAACCACACTCCTTTGCCTATTTGTATCTCTGTGCTACCCATTTATGGCCACACCTACCCTCTTGTCCCTAATATTTATTTTCCAATTCTTTTATGCTACTATCGAAAAACTTTCCCATTATGCTCAAAATATCTACTCACTGGCTCAAGTCTAAAATATACCACTGAGCAATGCAAACTTACTAACAACAATCTAATAGTTATTTTGGTGTGTGTGCACCCATGTATGTAAAATTTACACCTATGTAATCCAATCCCCTTGAAAACATCACCTCTGAGTGTTTCCTTGGGCCCCTTCACAGTCAATTGCACCCCAATTCACCTGAGGCAACTGCAGGATATTTTTACTGTATTTTTTGCTTGTTATAGACCTACATATGAATCATTAGTATGTTCGCTTTTCTGTTCAGCTTTCCCCCCAACATAGTATCTATGAGACTCATTGATGTTTTTCTATGTATGAGTACTTAATTTTATTTTCTTGCTGAGTAGTATTCCATTGTATGAATATACCACAATCCTTGTCTTTATTCTTCTGATGATGTATATTTGGGTTGTTTCTAATTTTTAGCTATTGTTAATGAAGCTGCTATGAACATTCTTGAAGAACAATTATGTTTGTGAACAACGTGCTTTTGTAGGCATATATATAGTTTTTTATTTTGAAATATAGATTTACAGAAAGTTTCAAACAAATGCACGCTCCCATGTACACTTCTCCCAATAGGAATGTCTTGTGTAAATATAGCACCATATCAAAACCAGGAAATTGATATTGGTATAATACACAGAGAAGATTAAGACTTCACCAGTTTTACATGCACTTGGTTGTGTGCGTGTGTGTGTGCTCAGTTCTATGCAAGTTTATCATATGTGTTAATTTGGGTAACCATAATCACAATCAATATATAGAATGGTTTTATCACTACAAGGCTCCTTTGTGTTACTCCTTTATGGTCACAGCTACCTTCCTTTGTCCCTAATACTTATTTCCCAATTGTTTATTCTACTATATACAGATAAAATATATTTTTGTATTTTGATTGTATGCTGTGGCATTGCTAATCTTACTCCATTACAGTATCCATTGGATTTTGAAGGACATTCATTCACATTTTGGCAAAATAGATAACTAGGTGTCTTTTCAAAGTAATCTGTGCAATGTTCAGTGCAGGGATCAGCAATTTTTTTTTTTTTTTTGTAAAAGGTCAGATAGTAAACATTTTAGGTTTTTGGGCCATAAAATCTCAATAACAACTACTAAACTCTGTCATAGCTATGGACAACAAAGAGTGTGGTTGTGTTCCAATAAAACTTTATTTTGAAAAACAGACAATGAACCTGATTTGGCCAAAGGGCTAGAGTTTGCAGATGCCTGGTTTAGCAGAATCTCTGGTTATTATGTGTTTATGGATGGATTTATTTTTGTCTTATTCTACTGGTCAGGTTATTTTATATCTCCATTGAGGTAGAAGTTAATTTGCAGAAAATTAACAGTGAAAATAATTATTGTCTGAGAGCAATGTAAATTATTTCCATTCATGGCAATTCTCATAATTTCTATCCAGCCAGGTGCAATTGATTTGTGTTAGTGGAAAAGATAAATGCAAAATGTTAGAGTTCACTTTCATTTAGGATACTAACTAGTTTTACATTTATCAGCAAATTTGTTTCAGGAACAGTTTGGCTGACAATTTAAATCTTCATGCCTCAAATTTCCCTTTGCACCACTGTTAACATCTAACTGGATACCTCTTTAATTCAAGAGTTAAATAAAATGATTAACTTGCATTTATTTATTATTTGCATGACTCATTTTAACTTTATACATTATATTTTATAGGAAATTTTATTTAAAATGTGCATCATAAACACAGATTTACTTTTTCCTCTGGCATAATTATAGTTTGTAATACTTTTGATTGCTTTATTACACTTTTTTAGGCCTCTTGGACAAATAAATATTGTACCTCTCTATTTTCTTCCAGCACTTTTTGAATATGTTGAGGGACTGGGGCTGCATATGTTCAGGTGGAATGCCACATTTTATTTTTTAAAAAAAATTCATGATTGGTCCCTTTAGTTGAAACTGAAGCCACCCTTACTCCAGATTCTTCCTCCCTCAATAACCTGAGAGTTGTGAAACAGAGAAATATATTTATGGGCATTACAGAACAGAAAATTGGGATTAGTTACCAGGAAGTTGAAAGTGAGATTCAAAGAAAATTGGAGGAATAGTCAAAAATGAGGTAAGAGATGGCTCTGGGGGTCTAGCAGAATGTCAGCAGATCTGAATAAAGGCAGACACAATACATGTCCCAGTGGCAGGAAACTGTTTATAAAAGTTTTGAAGCAATGATACCTAATTTTCATTAGACATTTTCTCTTCTGAACCAAAATCATCTATCATTTCCCCAAATCACTGCATACATTTTTGTCATATACAACAGCCTTTTGATAGACTTGCTTTAAACAATAAAGAAAAAAGATTATTTTTCATAGTTAGAATGATGTAGAACAGAAACTGCATTAACAGTTACAGAAAGCAGAGACATTGAAATTGAGAACAAATGGACAGTAACCAGAGGGGAGATGGGAGGGGATAATGGGGGAAAAGGGGGAAGGGTTTTCAGGAACAACTATAAAGGACACATAGACAAAAACAAGGGGGGTGGGATCAGGGGTAGGAGGTGGGGATGGCTCAGGTGGGTGAGAGAGGTGTGGGGGAAAAGGCAGAGAAATGTACTTGAACAACAATAAAATTTAAAAGTAATGACAAAAACAGTTATAGAAAGCAAAATTATACCTGAAATGTAGAAACAAATTGTGACCAACAATTTGGAGAGAGGTGTAAAAGGAGAACAGAACACATCCCTATACATAAACTTCACACACACACACATTCTTCTCAGGAATCCTTAACAATTTATCAATACTGTGGAGCTTGAAATGTGAGACTAAATTCAATTTGTCTAAAGTTTAAAGGAAAGAAGAAGGTGAATCCACAAAGTTGAAGAAAGTGTAGACACTTGTGTTTTGCATATACTCTCATACAGCAATAATATAACATTTTTAGTAAAATATTACCCTAAACTTCATAGTTTTAAAATTTGTGCTAAGAAGAATTTTACAGAATAGAAAATACCATGCACTCAATCTCAATATTAATGATATGAGTGTAAATTAAGATACCATATTACACTCCTCAGATTCATAAATATTAAGTGTAAAATACCACACATTGGAGAAGATGTAGAAGAAGGGAAATAATCATAATATTCATCTGGGAGTATAAATTATATATCATTTGGGGTATAAATTTGGGAATATTTAGTATATTTAAAGATATGCATAGTCTGTGACTCTGCAAGTCTACTTTTCAGTGTATAACCTACAGCACTGTTACAGATATGAACAATTTTCATTGCAGCATTGTTTGTAATAATGACAGACAGGAATCAACTTGAATGTCTATCAATAGGGTGAATAAACAGCAACACAGTCTTATAATGGAATAGTCTAAAACAATAAAAAATGGATGGACTGGTTTTGACATGGATATCAAAAATATAATGTGTTGTCCTGACCAGGTAGCTCCGTTGGTTAGAGCATTGTCCCAATAGACCAAGTTTGTAGGTTCAATCCCCAGTCAAGGTATATATAAGAATCAACCAATGAATGCATAAATAAATAGAATACGGAATTGATCTCTCTGTCTCTGTCTCTCTCTCTCTGTCTCTCTCAAACTAATCAATAAAAAATAATGTGTTTAAAAACTAGTTTCAGAAGGATATCTATTTTTGTGTGTATATAAGATACCATTTATGTAAAACACAAAATTACAAAGCAATGTTAAATGTTTTCATGTACATGTATACATCAAACACATATAAACAAAAGATGACATCAGCAGATGGGAGGTTAGGAAGCTACCGGCTTTACAACCTTTACAGATATTACAACATTATGCAATGGAGATAAAAAAAAAAGACCATAGGAATACTATTAGCAATTATATGCCATCAAATTGGACAATCTAGAAGAAATAGATAAATTTCCATACACATACAACTTATCAACACTGAATCAGGAAGAAATACAAAGTCTGAACATACCAATAACAAATAAGGAGAGTGAATCAGTAATAAAAAACCACCCAACAAACAAAAGCTCAGGACAATATGCCTTCATATGTAAATTCCACCACATGTTCAAAGGTGGATTAATACCAATCTTTCTTAAATATTCCACAAAATAGAAGAAGAGGGAATATTTCAAAACTCATTTTTATGAGGGCAGCATCACCCTGATATCAAAGGCAAAGATATTATAAGAATTGAAATCTACAGGCCAATAACCCTGAAAAACAGGGATGCAAAAATCTTCAACAGAATACTAGCAAACTGAATTGAACAACACATTAAAAGGATCATATACAATAAGCAAATTAAATTTATCCCTGGGAGTCAAGGATGCTTCACATGTATAAATCAATCATGTGATCAACCACAGTAACAGAATAAAGGATAAAAATAACATGATCATTGCACTAGATGCAGAGAAAACATTTGATAGAGTTCAACATCTTTTCATAAAAACTTTCAATAAATTAAGTATAGAGCAAACCATGTCAGCACAATAAAGGCCATATATGAAAATCCCACAGCTGACATCATAGTCAATGATGAAAAACTGAAAGCTTTTCCTTTATCACCTGGAAAAAGGCAACGATGTCCATGGTTGCCATTTTTATTGAACACAGTACTTGTAGTCCCAGTCAGAGAAACTGGACAAGCAAAAAATAAAAGGCATCAAAACCTGAAAGGAAGAAGTAAAATTACCCCTCTTTGGAGATGATGTGATCTTGTATGTATGAAACCCTAGACTCCCACCAGAAACAGAACTAGTAAACAAATTCAGCAGTCACAGAATATAAAATCAACATATGCAAGTCAGTAATGTTTCTACACATTATTGATGAAGTACCCAAAAAGAAATAAAGTACACAATTCTATTCAAACTAGAAAGAAAAAGAATAAAATACTTAGGGATAAACATGACTAAGGATGTAAAAGGCTTGCATACTGAAAAGTACAAAGCATTGATGAAAAAATTATAGATGAGAAAAATAAATATAAGCATATCTTTTATTCGTGATTTGGAAAAATTAATAAAGTTTAGTGTCCTTACTATCCAAAGTGAATTACACAATCAATGCAATCCCATTTAAAATCCCAATGATACTTTCAATGAAAATGTTTAATAAAAAATTTTAAAATCCCAAATTTAATATCAAATCTCAAGAAACTCAAAATAACCAAAATGATATGAAAAAGAATAAAAATGTTAGAGAACTCAAACTTCTGGTTTCAAAATATATTACTTATAAATAGTAATCAAAGCAGTGTGATACAAATAAATAGAACAATGGAATAATGCCATGGAGGAAGATGGTGGCGAGGTAGGAGGGTGCAGATTCCACTTCCCCCTACACATGGGAGAAAAACCTAGCAGATCTATGGAGGAACAGAGCAAACAGCCAAGAGTATCCCAGCTTATATGAAAATAGGAGACCAAAACTTGTAGTGGACATTGAAAAACCAGACAGTAAGGAGAGGGCTTCAGGACAATAAAGGCCTAGGGATCAGCGCGGGGACCAAGGATGCTGCAGCCCCAGGCCCGGCACCCACCAGGTCTACTGCAGGGTTCTTGGGAGAGAGCTGGGTCGACTGCTCTCTTCCTGGCCAAGCAAGGTTTGAGCAGCACCAGGAGAGACCTGGTTGCTTGAAGTTGCAGAGAGGGGAATAAAAACTAAGTGGCAAACACACAGGGGCTATGAGCAGCCATGCATAGCCCTGGGAAGAGTGCATGCCCAAATCCATGCAAGCAGAGGCGGCCTGGCTGAACACACACACCCGCAACCCAGGGAGATTGTGCTTGGCAGAAGGCCTGGAGCTCACACCCATAAACCTGGGGAGAGTGCACTCTGAGGAAGGAATGGATCCCACACCCAAGGCCCTCCAGAGAGACGCCATGCTAGCTCTGGGGAGAGTACTCCCCAGGCTGACTGACTGCTGAACAGGAAGCAGGAAAAGCAATACCAATCGCCTCTCAGCCTGCAAGAGCCAGCAAGACCAGAAAAAGTGGTTTGAACAGTTTGAAACCAGCAAGAGGTTTTTGTTTTAAGTAATTTTTTAGTTTTTAATTTTTATTATTTTTATCTCAAATTCCTTTTGATTCTATTTCCTTCTTTCTTGTTTTATTCCTTCTTCCTTTTTTTTCCAATTTTACCTCTTCTTCCTTCCTTCTTCTGCTTTTTTTTCTTTATAAATACCCACAAGTGAGACAAAAAATCCTGGAACTGTGAAAAGATCAGAGCTGGACCCAAAGAGGGGGCATCCCAACAGCTGAGACAGTGAGACAAATTTCACTTTGCTATTACAGAGAACCTGCAAGTTATTGCATATTTGTATTATTATTTTTTCATTATTCTTACATATTTTATTTTTAATAGTATTTTTGTATTCCTCTTCTTTCTGTTTAGTCTTATTTGCTTGGGTGGTTGAATTGTACCATTTGACAGGTTTCCCCTGTTCTCTCATTCGTAGTGTATTGCTAATTTACTGTACTTCACTTCACTTGTCTTCCATTAGCACACTACTCAAGATCTTATACTCCTTATTCTTGTTATCCAGATCTCATAGATTCTATCATATGACTTTGTTCTAAATTTATTGTAAATAATAGCTGTTCCATACAATTGTAAATACTACACAACACCCCTCCCAGATCTTAGCCCACTTCACAATTTCCTGAACTATATTACTGTAGTGGTTAACTCTATTCTCTCACACACTACACCTATTTACTATCCTTTGCTCTCACATTACCTCAGAATCTGACCAACCACAACCTCACTGCTTCCTAGATCCAACTAACAATCCTTCCCTCCCCCAAAAGAGTCTTATCTTCTTTCCATCCTTTCTAAAAAGTGGATAGTTGGGTGAAATATCACAGTTAACACTATACATAGCCAAAGTATCTCCTATCTCTTCCCTACTGGCTGCTACTGTAAATATCATAGAACACTCTCTTGCTGTTTTAAACCACTTTGCTTTACACTTCCAACTGATCACAAAAAAGAGTAGGTGGAATCTGTGAACACCAGGATACCCATTGAGAGGAAATCCAACAACAAATGAACCAACACATAACAACAGAAGAAGGTGAAGGAGGGGATGGAAACCACACTAACCTCAATGCAGGACCTATGAGGAAACACAAATAAATAGTGGAGAAATTACGCAGAACAAACAAATGGACAAGAACAGGAGAGAATCCTCAAAACCTTGTACACACAGAAAAACCAGTTTTGACACAAACTGCCCTCAGAAGCAAAACAAAATACAACAGGTGGTGGACAGACTGACACCATGTACCCAGCTGGTGGGAAGGACCCACCAAAGAAAGACCCAACAACAATCAAAACCCAAAGACAAACACAGAGCCAACTTAAACAACAGCCTAAGATCAGTGAGCTTGGGAGATTAAGGAAAATGCACCACTGAACCTCACAGGTATTCTACCACAGAAGTTCATACCATAAACCCAGGGAGCAAGAACAGATCAATTTAAGAAGCTAAGGCTAACAAGAAGAGTCTCACAAACAATGGGAAGACAAAGAAACAATCCTCAAATGAAAGGAAAGGAGGAAGCCTCAGAAAGAATGCTAGATGAAATAGAGGCAACTCAACTATCAGATATTGAGTTCAAAGCAATGGTTATCAGGAAGCTCAATGAGCTCACAGTGAATTACCAGAAACTACAGGGAAACTAAAACGAGCTCACTACAAACTATACCAACATGAAAAAGGAAATGGAAACTACCAACAAGGGCCAAGAGGAAATAAAGAATACAATTTCTGAACAGAAGAACACAGTACAAGGAATCAAAAGTAGGATTGATGAAGCAGGAGATCAGATCCATGAGCTGGAGAACAAAGTAGATAAAAACACCCAGAAAGAGCAAGAAAAGGAAAAGAGGTTGAGAAAGATTGAAGAGAGATTAAGATAAATGCAGGACAATATGAAATGGAATAATATTTGTATAATAGGGATATGAGAAGAAGAAGAAGAAGAGCAAGGGATAGAAAACCTGTTGGAAAAAGTAATGATGGAAAGCTTCCATAATTTGATGAGAGAAAAAAGTCACACAAAGCCAGGAAACACAGAGAGTCCCAATCAAGAGGAAACCAAAGAGGCTCACTTCAGGACACATCATAATTAAAATGGCAGAATTTCAAGACAGAGAATCTTAAAGGCAGCAAGGGGAAAACAGGAAGTAACATACAAGGGAGCCCTGATAAGTTTAGCAGCTGATTTCTTAATGGAAATGACACAAGCCAGAAGAGAATGGCAAGAAATATTCCAAGTAATGTGAACCAGAGACTTGCAACTAAGTCTACTTTACCCAGCAAGACTCTCAATAAAGATAGAAGGCCAAATAAGGAGATTCACAGACAAAGGAAGTCTAAAAAAATACACCACCACCAAACCAGCTCTGCAAGAGATACTAAAGGGACTACTCTAAGGAAAGAAAGGAAAAGAGACAGAGAGGAACACAGGTACCAAAGTGGCAATGAATAAGTACCTATCAATAATAACCTTAAGCATAAATGGATTAAATGCTTCAATAAAAAGACATAGAATAGCTGAATGGATAAGAAAATATGACCCACACATATGCTGCCTACAAGAAACCCACCTCAGGACAAAAGACCTACACGGACTGAAGGTAAAGGGCTGGAAACAAATTTTCTAAGCAAATTGACAGGAAAAAAAAGCTGGGGAGCAGTACTCATATCAGACAAAATAGACTTCAAAACAAGAGCCATAAAGAGATACCAAGAAAATCACTATATAATACTCAAGGGAATAATTCCCCAGGATGCCATAAATGTAAATATATATGCACACAACATAGGAGCAGCCAAATACATAAAGAAAATCTTATAGGACTTCAAGAAAGATATAGACAGTAGCACAATTATAGTAGGGGATTTTAACACTCCACTATCAAAAATGGACTGATTGTCCAAACAAAATATCAACAAAGACATTGTGGCATTCTACAATGCCCTAGATGAAATGGACTTAACTGACATATACAGAGCCCTTCATCGCAGAGAAGCTAAATGCTCACCCTTTTCAAATACACGCGGGAGATTTTCAAAGATAGACCACATGATAGAACACAACACAAGCCTCTAAAAATTCAAGAAAATTGAAATCATACCAAGCATTTACTCTAACAACAAGGGAATGAAATGAGAAAACAATCCCAAGGGGAAAAACCCAAAACACTCAGAATCATGGAGCTTGAATAGCACATTATTAAACAATGAATGGGTCAAGAATGAAATTAGGGAGGAAATCAAAAAAGTTTCTGGAAACAAAAGAAAATGAACACACAAAAACCCAAAACATAGGACACAGCAAAGGCAGTCCTCAGAGGGAAGTTCATAGTGATACAGGCCTACCCAAAAAAGATAGAAACATCTCAAACAAACAACTTAAAACTACATCTACAAGAACTTGAGGAAAAAACAAAAGAAATCCCAGAGGAAGTAGAAGGAAGGAAATAACCAAGATCAGAGCAGAATTAAATGACATAGAGACTAAAAGCACAATTCTAAGGATCAATAAATACAGGAGCTTTTTTTTTAAAGATAAACAAAATTGACAAGCCATTAAGCAGGCTCATCAAGAAAAAAAGAGAGAGGACCCAAATAAACACAATCAGAAATGAAAGAAGAGAGATTACAACTGACACCACAGAAATACAAAGGATTATAAGAAATTTCTACAAAGAACTGTATGCCAAGAAATTTGAAAACATATATGTAATGAACACATTTCTAGAAAAATATAGTCTTCCAAAACTCAATGAAAAAGAAGCAGAAAGCCTGAACAGTCTAATAACAGCAGATGAAATTGAAGAATAATCAAAAATCTTCTGACACACAAAAGCCCTGGACTAGATGGTTTCAGTGGAGAATTCTACAAAGCATTTAAGGAAGAGCTAACCCCTATTCTTCACAGACAATTTGAAAAAATCCAAAATGATGGAAGACTCCCAAACTCTTTTTATGAAGCCAGCATCATCCTAGTCCCCAAACCAGATAAAGACACAACAAAGAAAGAAAACTTCAGGCCAATATCACTGATGAACATAGATGCTAAAATCCTCAACAAAATATTGGCAAACCGCATCCAACAATACATTTAAAAGATCATACACCATGACCAATGGGATTCATCCCAGGGATGCAAGGATGGTATAATATTCACAAATCAGTAAATGTAATACATCACATAAACAAAAGCAAAGACAAAAATCACATGATCATATCAATAGATGTGGGAAAAGCATTTGATAAGGTACAGTACCCATTTATGATAAAAACAGTCACAACATGGGAATAGAGGGAGCATTCCTCAACATAGTAAAGGCCATATGTGAGAGACCTACAGCCAACATTATACTCAATGGGCAAAAACTAAAATCTTTTCCACTAAGATCAGCAACAAGACAAGGGTGTCCACTTTCACCACTTCTATTCAATATACTATTGGAAGTATTGGCCACAGTGATTAGATAAGAAAAGGAAATAAAAGACATCCAAATTGGAAAGGAGGAAACAAAACTGTCATTTATCATTTTTTGCAGATGACATGATAGTGCAAACAGAAAAATCCTATAGACTCGGCCCAAAAGCTGCTCAACCTAGTAAAGGAATTTGGCCAAACAGCAGGATACAAAGTCAATATCCAAAAAATCGAAGGCATTTTTGTATACAAACAATGAAACAGCAGAAGCAGAAATCAAGAAAAAAATCCCATTTGATATAGCAAAAAGAAAAATAAAATACCTAGTAATAAACCTAAGCAAAGACATAAGGGATCTGTACGTAGAAAACTACACAACATTGAAGAAAGAAATCAAGGAAGACACAAACAAATGGAAACATATACCGTGTTCATGGATCGGAAGAATTAACATCATCAAAATGTCCATACTACCCAAAGCAATTTACAGATTCAATGCAATACCTATTAAATTACCAATGGCATATTTCACAGACATAGAACAAACACTTCAAAAATTTATT
>PVKU01012634.1:0-34093 GCA_004027475.1 Anoura caudifer
CCCTGGCCCGGTTTCTCGGCCCCCGCCCTGGTCTCCGCACCGCCGGAGTACTCTCCTTACCATCCGGTTTTTCAACGTCCACTGCAATTTTCGATAATCTGTTTTCAAATATGCTGTGTTTCTGGTGTCTGTTTGCTGTGCTGCTTTGAAAAATGTCCCGGTTTAAGACCTATGTGTGGGAGGCAGAGATGTACGTCCTTTTACCATGCCGCCATCTTAGGAATCCTCTAGGAATTTCTCTCTTAAGATTGCTTTCCCAGTGTCCCAAAGATTTTGGATTGTTGTGTCTGCATTTTTATTTTTTTCAAGGTATCTTTTGATTTCTTCCTCAATATCATTGCACTCATTGTTTAATAACATGGTATTTAGCTTCCATGTCCTTGTATGTTTTTCAGTGTTTTTCTTGTGAATGATTGCTAATTTCATAGCATTATGGTCAGAGAAGATTCTTGATATGATTTCAATCTTTTTAAATTCATTGAGACTTGTTTTGTGTCCTAACATACGGTCTATCCTAGAAAACATTCCGTGTGCACTTGAAAAGTATGTTTACTCTGCTGTTTTGGGGTGAAATGGTCTGAAGGTATCAATTAAATCCATTTGATATAGTGTACCATTTAATGCTGCCTGGAAAACTGTTGAAGTCAATGGAGTATTAAAATCCCCAGCTATGACTGTATTTCTGTCAATCTGTCCCTTTATTTCCATCAAGATTTGCTTTATATATTTAGGTGCTCCTGTGCTGGGTGTGTAAGCATTTACCAAGGTTATATCCTCTTGATAGATTGTTCCCTTTATTATTATGTAGTGTCCATCTTTGTCTCTTACTATAACCTTGGTTTTAAAGTCTCTTTTGTTTGATATAAGTACTGTTACACAAGTTTATTTTTCCCCTTTACATGAAATATATTTTTCCATCCCTTTATTTTGTCTGTGTGTATCTTTTTATCTGAGATGGGTTTCTTTGGAGGCAGCATATATATGGGTCTTGGTTTTCTTATCCATTCAGCTACCCTATATCTTTTGGTTGGAGCATTTAAACCATTTGCATTTAAGATGATTATTGATAAATATGTATGTGGTGCCATTATATTATGAAACTGTTTTCCTCTGTTTTTTCTTTTCTTCTTTTCTCCTTCTTCTCCTTCTTCTCCTTCTCTTCTTCTTCTTCTTCTTCCTCCTCCTCCTCCTTCTCCTCCTCTTCTTATTCCTCAACCCTATGGATGAATTAAAACATACACACAGACTACCAAGTCTGGTGGAGGAATAAGGACAACAGCATGGCTTTTCTCTCAAGAGGAGCAAAAGCCATGGCCTCCACCATGACACGCCTTTATTCTAAAACATCTCCTCACATTCCAAGATGGTTCTCCTTCACTATCCTGGTTACAACAAAGGAGCCGATGCCCCTCATTACATCACAGAAGAAGGATATTAGCAAATGAATGGGCAGCCTTACATTGGTCCCAAGGTTTAACACTTACAGGGTGAAGGGGTTTTAGCAAAGAGCAAACGTCAAAACATCTTAGGTATATTGCAAATCTGATTACCCACGAAAGAACCTATCTGTGGGCGTGGGTCCTATGCATCTCTGAGTGGGAGCTGGGCCCACTCCATGCAGAAGGGTCTGCCATACAACCCCTTTAATATCTGTTGCAGTACAGGTTTGGTGTTAACAAACACCTTTAGCTTTTTCTTGTCTTGGAAGCTTCTTAATTCACCTTTAAATGATAGCCTTGCTGGATAAAGTAGCCTGGGTTGTAGGTCCTTGCCTTTCATCACTTTGAATATTTCACATCACTCCTTTCTGGACTGAAATATTTTTGATGCGTAATCACATCCCAGTCTAGTTGATGTTCCCTTATAGGTAACTATCCACTTTTTTCTTGTGGCTATTAGGATTCTCTCTTTGTATTTAAGCCTTGTCATTTATATTCACTACACACTTATGATAACAACTCTCAGCAAAGTGGGAATAGAAGGAACATGCTTAAACATAATAAGGCCATAGATGACAAATGCATTGCCGGAATCATACTCATTGGACAATAAACTATAAGCTTTAAGATCAGGAACAAGACAGGAATGTCTGCTTCAACTCTCTTATTCAATATAGTACTGAAACTGCTAGCCACAGCAATCTTGAGAAATAAAAGTTATCCTAATTTGAAAAGAAGAAGTAAAACTATCATTTTTACAGATGACATGATACTGTACATAGAGAACCCAAAGATTCTACCAAGAAATTACTAAAACTGATCAATGAATTCAGGAAAGTAGCAGGATATAAAATTAATATTCAGAACTCAGTTGAATTTTTCTATGCCAATAATAAACTAACAGAGAGGTAAATTAAAAAAAATAATCTCCTTCAAAATTGCTTGAAAAAGAATAAAATACTTAGGTATAAACCTAATGAAAGATGTAAAAGACCTCTACACAGAAAATTACGACACTGAAGAAAGAAACTGAAAAAGATAAAACTAAGTTTAAGCATATACCATGTTCATAGATAGAAAGAATTAACATCATTAAAATGTCCGTACTACCCAAAGCAACCTACAGATATAATGCAATTCCTATCAAGATTCCATTGACATATTTCACAGAACTAGAACAAATATTTCAGAAATTTATATGGAAACACAAAAGGCCCTGCATAGCAACAACAATCCTGAGAAAGAAGAACAAAGTTGGAGGAATCATGCTATCTAACATCAAACTATACTACAAGGCTATAGTAATCAAAAGAGTATCTTATTAGCATAAAAACAGACACATAGATCAATGGAACAGAATAGGGAGCCCACAAAAAAATCATCTGCAAATAATGACAGCTTTACTTCCTCCTTTCCAATTTGGATGCCTTTTATTTTGGGGAGGTGGGTGTTTGGCTAAACATACCAATTTAATATTGAAGTATATGACTTACACATTTAAAAAAAATTGACAGACTTTTGTTTTTTTCTGATCTCTGTGTTAGGACTTCCAGATCTGTGTTGAATGAGAGTGGTAAAAGCTGGAAGCAACCTAAATGCCCCCCAGTAAATGAGTGGATAAAAAATTATGTTACATTTACACAATGGAATACTATACAGCAGAAAGAAAGAAGGAGCTCTACCCTTCACAACATCATGGATGGAACTGGAAAGCATCATGCTAAGTGAAATAAGCCCGGTGGTGAAAGACAAATACCATATGATCTCACCTTTAAGTAAAACCTAATCAACAAAACAAACAAGTGAGCAAAATACAACCAGAAATATTGAAATAAAGAACAAACTAACAGTAATCAAAGAAGGTGGGGGAGAGGGATAATGGGGGGAAATAGGGGAAGGTCCATCAAGGAACATGTATAAAGGACACATGGACAAGGCCAAAGTGGGTAGGTTCGAGGGTGGGAAGTGGGGATGGGTGGGGTGGGGGCCAGTGGAGGGATGAAAATGGAAACAATTGTACTTGAACAACAATAAAAAAAAAAAGACAAGCTAAGGCTATTTAAAAAAAAGTGGTGAAGGCCGACAACCCTGACTTGTTGCTGAACTAAAGGGGAACACTTTTAGTTTTTGCCCCTTGAGAATGATGTTAGTTGTATGTTTTTCATATATGGCCTTTATTATGTTGAGGGATGATCTCTCTAATCCATTTTGCTGAATGTTTTATCATAAATGGGTGCTGGATTTTATTGAATGCTTTTTTCCTTCATTTATTCATATGGTCATGTGATTTTTGTCTTTCATTTTCTTTAGGTACTGAATCATATTGATTTGGGAATATTGTACCAACCTTTCATCCCCAGGATAAATCCCACTTATCACGGTGTATGTTCTTTATAACATATTGCTGGATCTGGTTTGCTAATACTTGTTTAGGATTTTAGCACCTACGTGCATCAAGGATATTGGCCTACAATTTTCTTTCTTGGCTGTGTCTTTACCTTGTTTTGGAATTAGAATAATACTGGCCTTGTAGAAAGAGCTTAGAATTCTTCCCTTCTCTTGAATTTTTTGGAATATTTTGAGAACTTGTGACAGTTCTTTGAATTATTGGTAAAATTCGACTGCGAAGCCATTTGGTCCAGGGCTTTTGTATGCCAGAACTTTTTTGATTACTGATTCAATTTCATACATTGTTATTAGTCTATTCAGGTTTTCTGCTTCTTTTAGTTTCAGGTTTGGGAGGTTGTATGTTTCTAGAAATTTATCCACTTAGCCAAGTTTGACCAATTTCTTGGTGCATATTTGTTCATAGTAATTTCTTACAATCACTTATATTTCTGTGATATCAGTTGTTATTTCACCTTTTTCATTTCTGATTTTATTTGGGTCTTCTTCTCCTCCTCCTCCTCCTCCTTCTTCTTTTGTGATGAGTCTGGTTAAAGGTTCATTAATCTTGTTTATCTTTTCAAACAACCAGCTCCTACTTTCATTGATCTTCTGTATGTTTTTAGTGTCTACATCATTTATTTCCGCTCTGATAGTGCTTCTACATGCTCTGGGCTTTGTTTGTTGTTTTCTGGGGGGTTTTTTGATGTAGTGTTAGATTGCTTATTTGAGATTTTTTTTGCTTCTTGGAGTAAGCCTGTGGTGCTATGAATTTCCCTCTCAGGGCTGTTTTCTATGTGCCCCACAGATATTGAGTTATTGTGTGTTAATTTTTACTTGTTTCTAGGAATTTTTTGATCTCCTCAATATCATTGGTAACCCATTCATTCTTTAATAACATGCTATTTAGCCTCCAAGTATTTCAGTGTGTTTGAGTCTTTTTATTGAGATTGGTTTCTAATTTCATGCCATTGTGGTCTGAAAAATGTTTGATATGATTTCATTTTTTTAAAATTTGTTAAGGCTTGTTTTGTGACCTAACATGCAGTCTATCTTTGAGAATGATCCATGTGCACTTGAGAAGAATACATATTATGCTTCTTCGAGATGAAATATTATGTAAATATCAATAAATCCATTTTATCTAGTGTGTCATTTAATGTCACTATAACCTTGTTGATTTTTTGTCTGGAAGTTTTGTCCACTGTTGACAGTGGGGTGCTAAATCTCCCTATTATGACAATGTTGTTGTCGATATCTTCCTTAAAGTCCACCAAGATTCTTTTTTATATATTCATGTGCTCCTGTACTGGTTGCATACATGTTTATAAGGGTTATGTCCTCTTGTTGGATTAATCCATTTAGTAGTATGTATTGACCCTCTTTATCTCTTTTTATAATCTTAATTTTGAAGTTTATTTTGTCAGATATAAGTGTTGCAATCCCAGCTTTTTTGTTTGTGAGTTTCCATTTTCATGGAAGAATTTCCTCCATCCCTTTACTCTCAGTCTTTGTAAATCTTCTGCTCTGAGGTGGGTCTCTTGTAGACAGCATATATATGGATCATATTTTCTTATCCATTTGGTACTCTATGTCTTTTGTTTGGAACATTGAATTCATTTATATATTTATTAGAGATAAGTACTTATTTATTGCCATTTCTTATATTGTATCTATGTTTTCCTCTCTCTCTCTCTCTCTCTCTCTCTCTCTCTCTCTCTCTCTCTCTCTCTCTCTCATTTCTTCTTTTTCTTAAAGAAGGTCCTTTAACATTTCTTGCAGTGCTGGTTTGGTGGTAATGTATTCCTTTAACTTTTCTTTGGGAAGTTCTTTATTTGCCCTTCAATTTTGAATGATAGACTTGCTGGGTAGAGCAATATGTGCTGCATATTCTTAGTTTTCCTCACTCTGAATTATGTCCTGCCAATCTCTTCTGGCCTATGGTGTTTCTGTTGAGAAATCAGCTGAGCCTCTGTGGGCTCCTTTGTATGTAACTGACTATGTCTCTCTTGCTGCATTTAAAATTCTCTTCATCTTCAGGCTTTACCATTTTAATTATGATGTGCCTTGGTGTGATTTCCTTTGGGTTCATCTTTACTGGAATTCTCTTTCCTTCTTGAATTTATGTGCTCTTTTCCTTTACCAGGTTGGGAATTGTTTCTGCCATTATTTCTCAAAATAGGTTCTCTATCCCTTTCTCACACTCATCTCCTTCTGGTACTCCTACAAAGCATATGGCATTACATTTGATGTTATCACAAAGGTCCCTTAGACTTTCCTTATTTCTCTTAAGTCCTTTTTCTTTCTCATGTTCTCTTTGGGTTGATACTGTCATCTTGTCCTCTAACTTGCTTACTCGATCCTCTGTTTCATCTAACCTACTGTTGATTCTTTCATTCAAGAGAATTCCTTATTTCAGATATTGTAATCTTCATTTCTGACTCATTCTTTTTTATGGTTTCTATATCCTTTTTAATGCTTACTATCTCTTTATTTATGTTCTCACTAAGAACATCTATTCTTCCCTTAAGGCCTTTGAGCATCCTTATATCCCTTATTTTAAACTCTTCATCTGGTATTTGTGCTGCTCCCTTTTCATCTATATCTTTTTATTATTTTTGTGGGGATTTCTGTTTCTGTTTTGTTTGGGACATTTTTCTTTGTTGCCCCATTTGATCTCTGTGTGTTAGGTAGGTGTGCTTTGTCACCTGAACCTGCTGCTGATGGTTTTATGATAATGGTATCCTGTTGGGGTTAGTTGCCTGATCCTTCAGGACACCTGAATTCCATGGTCAGGGAGTGTTTCTTGTGGGTTCTGTGACCCCCTTTTGTAGTTGCATCTTAAATGCTGGTGGTTTTTTTGTAGGTAGAGTTCTCCCTTCAGTCTGGGTGACTGTAGGTGTAACCGTTGACCTCTGTGTGTGGGACCTCTGTGTGTGGGATGCAGTGCTGTTTCTTCCCCTTAACGAGCTGTTGTTCCTAGCAGGGTGTGGAGCCCTCGGGAATCCCCCTTTTGGTGTATTGATTATGTGGCTAGTTGATTTGAGCTTTGGTGTGGGCTGAAGCCCACCACTAATTTTGTTGGTTCTGGGTCCAGTTGCATGGAGTTCAGCTACTTGTCCCTTTCAGACATTGTGTGTAACTGGCCTTAAACTCTCTGTGTTTAGTTACCAGGCTGTTCACTGCTCGTATCTGTGTTTACTCAACCTGTTTGCGGATGTGAGGGGCCAATATGTGTAAAAGAGTTAGCTTTTCCCTGCTTGGAGCTCGTGACAGCTCTATGAAAGAACAGAGGCACCCTGAGGTCAGCCTTCTCCTTTCAGCCAACTTACCCCACCCTGAGGTTACTTGATCTTTCTCCTGAACATTTTGATGAAGGCCTGTAAATTGAGGCCAGGTCAGCTGAGATAGGGCTAGCAGGTTTCCACTTTGTTGGTCCTGAAGTTTGTAGAGCACTCAATGGGAGGAGAGAAGCGCCTACACAAAGCCAACCACTTCAGTCTTTGTTAGAGACTCTGGCAATTGCTTCCTTAGGGGTGTTCACTGCAAATTCAGGATGGGTACATTCAGCTTTCCCCTTTGCAGGAGTGAGCTCAGAAACTCTGGCATAGATCAAAAGAGTCTTCCACTGGGCCTGGGGAAAGAACAGACCACAGGTGGGAACTAAGCTCTCTTTCTCACTCCAAGACCTCATTAGGAGGCTGAGCGCTCTGTCTTGTTCCCAGGTGATATCCTCCAAAACTCCCACACTTTGAAAGTCCCCATTCAAAGTTCCCTTTCTCACCCTGTAGAAATGCACCCAGCAGGGGGACTCTTGGACCTGGCAGTGTTGTTCTGCAGAGTTTCCCCATTAGTGGTGTGCCTGCAACCCTGTAGGAGGAGGATGGGCATTCCTTTCCCTTCTCAGGGTATTGTGGCCTGAGAGTGGATTTGCCACACTGCGAAGTATCCCAGGAGCTTGACTCTCACCCACCTAACTCCAAGCCCACAGCCTTTGCAGGAGATACTCCCAGAGCTCTCTGCTCTATGCAGCACCCAGTTTGCTCATAAGTCAAACTGTGTGAAACCCAACAAACCCCTCCTTGCACAAATTTCTGATCTCTCTGCCCAGCTGATCTCAGTGGAAAAGGACCCAAAGATCCAGTGTGGCTTGGTGGGGCTAAGAAAATTTCAAAATTAACCAAAATGTGTTCCCATTCTGTTAGGTTACTATTGGCAGCCACAGCAGCAGGGGTAGCTCTCAAGTGGGGAGGGGTGCCACTCACACGTCTGAGAATGGAGAAATCAGTTCTCTTTTCCAAGCCACACAGCCAGTTCTCTGTTTTTGTCTCTATCTTGTTCTTCCCCAGTAATCAGAGATCCTCTTTATGCCACTACTCACTGCCACCCTCAGAAGTCCTATTGCATCAGCATGGTTTCTCTCAGTCTGAGCTCATACAATGCACTCTTCAGTCTAGTGCCCAAACTGTAGAAGAAATTCACACTGAATTTGCAATCTCTGATTTTCATAGGTGTGGTGGAACCCCATTGGTTCCCACCACCATAGACCCCACAGTTTCCCCTTCCCTCTACTGCTGTGGGTATATTTACAGCTTCACAGTTCAAATGGGAGGGAGCCCCAGAGCTGCAATTTCAATCTTGTCTCTGTTGGCAAAGCATATGTGTACAGGGTCTTTGCCCAGCCATGTTTCAGTTCCTCCTATCAGTCTGTATGCAGTACCAACACCAAAAAACTGAGTCACTCTCTGGGTCTGTGTGCATAAAATATCCCCAAAGAATGATCTATCTCTCAAAGTCACTGATGGATGCAGCCTGTGGGTGCCTCTGACACACCCGGGTAGGGCAACCTGGTCCCTTTATCAGTCTGAGCCCCTGTCCTGAACTCTCCAGGTTGATGCTGCAACAATGGAAGCTTTGCTAATTGTGAGTGTGTAGCCTGGGTCTCACAGACTTAGTGGATCCCCACAAGTTTCCCCTGATTTGGGTTGGGGATCCCTGTATGAAACTAATGCACCTGGATCTGAGGGGAGAGGGAGTTCCAAGGCTGTGAATTCTGTCTGGTCTCTCGTCTGCAATAGGAGTCACACACCGGATATTTCCCCTTCCACTTGTAAAACCACCTTACTGGACTCTATGGGAGCAACTTCTGCACTCCTTGGCTTTAAAAATTCATATCAGCTAAGATTCAGTTAAGTGTTCAGGTTGATCATAAGACGTTCAGCTGTAAATCTATATTGGAGCAGGAGCAAGTGGAACTCAGCTTCCACCAACTTTGCCACCATTTTCCCTCCCTGCAATTCTTGATGTAATTGTTCCTCTTGGAGAAAACAGACCCCTAAAAAGCCCTTACTTGGTTATAGATACAAAAAGATGATACTAAATATTAAAGAAAAGATAAATTACAATTTAATATACATAACAAGATTCTTAGATGTAGATATGCATGATATGTTTGCATGAATGAGTTACTTTTATAAATTTGTTTAACACAATTGGAAGAGACCAATAAAATGTATAACAAATAGACTGAAGCTTTCTTTTTTTAAGTAATTTTTTTTCAATTTCACTTGATGTATAATATTAGTTTCAGTATAAAATATAGTACTTGGACATTTCTATACCTTATGAAGTGATCACCCCAATAAATCCTATCTAATTACATACATAGTTACTATAATATTATTGACTATATTTCCTATGCTGTACTTTACATACCCATGACTTTTCTGTAACCACCAAATTGTATGTCTTATTTCCTTCATCTTTTTCACCCATTCCCCCAACCTCCCTATGCAGGCAACAGTCAAAATGTTCTCTGTATCTATGATTCTGTTTCTGGTCTTATTTAGTTTCTTTTGTTTTTTAGACTCCAGATATAAGTGAAATCATTTGGCAGTTGTATCTCTCTGTCTGACTTGTTTCATTCAGCATAGCACTCTCTAGGTCCATCCATGTTGTTGCAAATGGCAAGATTTAATTCTTTTATGACTCAGTCATATTCCATTGTATATATGCACCACTTCTTTATCCATTCATCACTTTTTATTTTTTCTCTTATAAATTGTATTTTACTGTTTATTATATTACAGTTGTTCCCACTTTTTCCCATTTATTTATTGGTAAACACTTAACTGGCTCCATACTTTAGTTATTGCAAATAATGCTGCCATGAACATATGAATGCATATGTCTTTTTGATTTAGTGTTTTGAGATTCTTTGGATAAACAACTGGAAGTGGAGTTGCTGAGTCCTTCTTTGAATCTTGATATATCTTTTATTTTAAAGTCAATTGTGTCAGGTATAAGTTTTGCAACACAAGCTTTTTCTTGTTGTTGTTTCCATTTTCATGAAATATGTTTTTCCATCCCTGTACTTTCATTCTCTGTGTGTTTTTCTTTCTTTTATCCCCTCACCTGAGGATATGCTTATTGAGTTTAGAGAGAGGGAAACATCAGTGTGAGAGAGAAACATCTATTATTTGCTTGTCACACATGCCCCAACTAGGGACAAAACACACAACCTAGGTATGTGCCCTTTTGGTTTATGGGACAAAGCTCCAACCAACTGAGCCACACCTGCCAGGGCTCATTCTATGTGTGTCTTTTGATGTGAAGTGTGTCTCTTGTAGATAGTATATGTAAGGGTAATATTTTCTTATTTATTCAGTCTCCCTATATCTTTTGATTGAATATTTTAAATCCTTTGCATTTAAAGTAATTGTTGATAGATTTGCTATTTTATTATTCATATTTTTTGTTTTCTTCTTCTTAAAGAAGACCCTTTAATATTCCTTGCTTTGGTGATGATGAATGTCTTTAAATTTCTCTTTTTAAAATATATTTTATTTCTTTATTTTTAGAGAGGGGAAGGGAGGGAGAAAGAGGGAGACAAGCTCCATTATTTGGTTGCCTCTCATGTGTCCCCTACCGGGCACCTAGCCTACAACCTGGGCATGTGCCCTGACTGGGAATCAAACCAGTGACACTTTGGTCCACAGGCTGGCACTCAATCCACTAAGCCACACCAGCCAGGCCTCCTTTAACTTTTTCTTGTATGGAAAGATCTTTAACTGTCCTTTGATTCTAAATGATAGCTTTCCTGGGTAGAGTAATCTTGGTTGCAGGTCTTTGCTTTTAATCACTTTGAATATTTTGTATCAATCCCTTATGGCCTGCAAAGTTTCTGTTGAGAAACTAGCTGACAGTCTTGTGGAGCTCCCTTGTTGGTAACTAACTGCTTTTCTCTTTCTGCTTTTAAGATTCTCTGTCTTTAATCTTTATTGCACTTTAATTACGATATGTTTCAACTTGTGCCTCTTTGCAGTCATCTTGTTTGGGCCTCTCTTTGCTTCATGGACTTGTGTGTGTTTTTCTTACACCAGATATGGGATGTTTTTCAGTCATTATTTCTTCAAATAGGTTCTTAATCCCTTGCTCTTTCTCTTCTCCTTCCACTACCCAGATGGTGTGGATGTTGTTACACTTCATGTTGTTGTAGATGTGCCTTAAACTATACTCATTTTTAAAAGTTACATGTAATGGTTTTTTTTAAAATCCTCACCCAAGGATATGTTTATTGATTTTTAGAGATACAGGATAGAGAGGGAGAGGAAAATGGAGTAAGGGAGAGAGAAGGGTGGGGAGGAGAGAGAGAGAGAAAAAAAAAACACCAATTGGTTGCCTCCTGTACCTACATGTCCTGATGTGGGATCGGACCTGCAACCTAGGTATGTGTCCTGACAAGGAATCAAATATGCAACCTTTTGGTGTATGGGGTGATGCTCTAACCAACTGAGACACCCGGCAAAGACAAACTATCCTCATTTATTTTATTTTATTTTTATTTTTGCTATACTGGTTTGGTGTTTTCTGCTACTTTGTCTTCCAAATTGCTAAAGCATGCTCTGCTTCATCTTATGTGCTAATGATTCCTTCTAGTGTATTCTTCATTTCAGTTATCATACTCTTCATCTGACTGGTTCTTTTTTATGGTTTCTGTGTCTCTCTTTATGCTATTGATGTTTTTGCCAAGTTTCTTGTGAATCTTTATAATTATTGTTCTAAACTCTGCATCTGGTGGATGGCTTGCCTCCACTTCATTTAGTTCTTTTGCTGGAGATTTCTCCTGTTCTTTTACTTGGAATATGTTTCTCTGTCTCCAATTTTGGCTGCCTCTCTGTATTTGTTTCTATGAATTAGGTAGATCTTGGTAGGATAGCCTTATAGTGTAGGTGTCCATTGGGACACAGTGGCATAGCCTGCTTTGTTCTTGCCCAAGCCAGGTGCTTCAGGTGTGCCACTCTGTGGGTTCTGTGCACCTTCCCATTTTAGTTGAGCCTTGATTACTATTAGCATGTCAGTGGGAGGATTGACTCCCTGGCTAATTGGCTATGATAACCAGCTCTGACAGAAGCTTATGTGCAGGGGCTGACCCCATGGAGCAGAACTCGCTTTAGTAGGGTCTTGATGCCCAAGTCTTCCCTTTGAGTGTGTTGCTCTTGGACATGGTTGAGTTGTGCTCTTATGTGAGCTAAAGGTGTTAACTGGGTGTGTGCTGGCTCTGGGACCTCTCAGAGGATGCAAGCCAAGTTCAGTTGCTGCCTGTGCCCTCCCTAGGGCCAGCTGGCTTGGGCTACAAAGTGACCTACAGATGGTCACCACTTGATATTGGCTTGGAGGTGCCCTGGAGAGGCCTGTGAACTGAGGCCTGACTCACTAGTGCTGAGCTTGGGGCTGCGTAGCAAGAGGTATGGATCATGGGGAGGACAGATACTGCTTGTTTGGGGTTTCTGGGCCTCTGAGGTAGAATGAGTCAAGATAGGTAGTTTATGTGGAAAAACCACTGGAAGTAGCTTGGGTGGGCCTAAATTTTGAGTGGGGCAGGATGTCAGGGAACCACTGTGGGGGATGTATTAGCTAAGTTGATGGAGTCTCAGATATGGTGATCTCCTGTGCCTGCAAGGGGCAAGATCAGAAAAGGAACAATGGCTTCTACCACCACTTCTACCTGGGAGAAAGCTGCTTCTCCAGCCCTCATCCTAAAGCCACACAATTGAGTTCCTCCCCATATGTCCCTGGTGCCTTTTGAGCTGTTGTCCCAGCACTGGAGCTCAGAGAGAGTGTGTTTAGTAAGTCTGTGCACTGGCCCTTTAAGAAGAATGAATGCCTGGGACTGCAATAGCCCCTCCACATCCCATTTTCACTCAGGCACAATCCCTGATGGTTTTCACAGACAGAAGTTATGGGGTCTCCTCCTCCTGACACTGAAACCCTGGGCTGGGGAGCTGATATGGGATTGGGACCCCTTGCTCTTCAGGGTAAACCTCCGCAGCTGAGATATCCTTCCCAATTTATAGCTCGTTCTGCATCTTCAAACCTACCAATCTTGAAGCGTCTTCTTTATGTTTTTAGTTATTGGACTTTTTTTCATCTAGATTTCAGGCATTTCTCAATGATGATTGTTCTCTAGTTTAGTTGTTATTTTGATGTGGTCATAGGAGACTGCCATTACTGCATTTTGTTTTACTCTGCCATCTTGACTGGAAGTCTCCAAACATAATTCTTAGAAGCATAAACATTTTAACCAAGAATGAAGTGGTAGGCTTTAATTTATTATTTGTATTCATAAAAACAACCTTCATGTAATCTTCCTCATGTTGAAAAAGACTGAAAACTGTTATTCTATTTAGCATTTAAGATCTCAACAATATTGCCAGTTTGATTCAAATAAATTATTATAAAAATTCTCTACAGGTTTGGATGTTCTTACATAACAGCTGAATGCAGAAACAGTCAGATGGAAGAGATGCACAAGGTAAGGTATGGGAAAATGTTGCAGAGCGCTCATCTCCTTTCCTGGTACACCACTCTGCCAGTACCTGCACATATTCACCTACCCAGAAGCTCTCCAAATTGAGTGAAATTTTTTGGTCGCTGTCATTTAAGAGTATATTTGATGTCCAGTTGGTCATACTTTCAAAATGTTTTGTTATTATATCCAGCCAGAAAGGCATCCATTGTCTTATTACACTACTTCATGATTAGAATGTTTGTTTGTATTTTCTTCTAGATGTTTCTTAACTTTCTGAATAGAGTATTCCTTTTTATTTCTTGTGAAATATGTTCTCTAAGGTCCTAATGAATTAAAATGTAAATATGGTGACTTCCTGGTATAATTACAACCAATACAGAGATGACTAGTACAGAGATAACTAATTTCATGATAAGTAGTCTTCCAAACAATTAACCTTTACTGACTCAGCATAACTTTTGTTTAAAAGGATACACATTGATTCAGCTATAAAGGAAGGAAAGGGAAACTAAGAGACAGTTTTGCTACCAACTTTAGCTTGCCCTGTTCAACAGATACTGAAATTGTTAGATCCCAAGACACTTAAGAATTCAAGCTCTAAGTAATTAGTCTTTGTTACTGTTCTTTATAAAGGTACACAATTACATGAATAAATATTTATTTCCAGACAATTCATGAAAGTCTATGTGTACTATTTTATCACAAAGCACATAGCTGTATGAAGGTGTGTTAGGGCTGTTGTAATTTTTAAAAAGATTTTATTTATTTATTTTTATAGAGGGGGAGGTGAAGGAGAAAGAGAGGGAGAGAAATATCAATGTGTGGTTGCCTCTCATGCGCCCGCCAGCAGGGACCTGGCCTGCAACCCAGGCATGTGTCCTGACTGAGAATAGAACTGGTGACCTTTCAGTTCACAGGCTGGCACTCAATCCACTGAGTCACACCAGCCAGGACGTGTTGTAATTTAATTTTGAAGTAATTTCACAAAAGGACTCATCGTGGTGAGGAGTTAGTATATTTTTAGAACCTGTGCAGCATGAAGTTATGTTCCTGGAGCTCACCCTTCAAGGTCTTTTCAGAGTTCAAGTCCAAGAAAACTAGGTTAATCTTGTCTAGAGGCAGAGAGATCCTCTTATTGACCTAACCAGTGTTTCATCTTAAACCTTGTATCATAGGAAGTCTACAAGGGGGTCCTTGTAATGACTCACCTTCTCTTGTAGTTAATAACCAACACTGACTGCAAATGTAGCATTGTGTCTTTTAGTTCATTGAAATTTCTTTTTCTATTAAATTAATTTCACATGTAATATTGTGTCAGTTTAAGAAGTTCAAGGTGTGACTTCAATACATGTAGCACTATTTGTAATATTACATAATTATAATCAATATTATTGTCTAGATCCAATATATTGTGCATTAGATGTCTATAGCTTATTTACTACTTGTTACACATTTGTACCTTTAAACACAATCTCTCTTAGTCCTCATTCCCCATACCCTGCCAAACCACCATTTTTCTCTGTTGTTTTGATTTTTAGAGGTTTGACAATTTTAGATTACGTATATAAGTGATATCATAACACTTGTCTTTCTGTTTGACTTAATCTCATGTAGCATAATGTGCTCAAGGTCTATCAGTGTTGTAGCAAATGGCAGGATATCCTCCTTTGTAATGGCTGAATACATCCCATTGTGTATATTTACATCTTTCTTATCTATTCATCTGTTGATGAGGATTTGGGGTTGTTTTTGTTCCTTGGCTAATACTGCAATAAATATGGGAGTGCACATTTTACATTAAAATTCAGTTTTCATTTCCTTTGGATATACACCCAGAAATGGAATTACTAGATCATATGGGAGATCAATTTTTAATTTTTTGAGGAACCTCTATATTGTTTCCCATAATGGTTGGACCAATTTACATTCCAAGCAACAGTGTATAAGGGTTCCCTTTTTACCACCTCCTCATCAACACTTGTTTGCTGATTTATTGATTATAGCCATTATAAACAGGTGTGAGGTGATATCTCATTGTGGTTTTTATTTGCATTTCCGTAATGATTAGTGATGAGCATTTTCATGTGCCTGTTGGCCAGATGTATATTCTCTTTGTACAAATGTCTCTAGTTATTTGCCCCATTTTCTAAATTGAATTGGTTAGTTTTATTATTGTTATTAAGTCATATGGGTTCTTTATATATTTTGGATTTAACTCCTTATCTGATATATGGTTTGTAAAAATTTTCTCCCATTCTGTAGGTTGTCTTTTCATTCTGTTGTTTCTTTGGTTGTGCAGAAGATTTGGAGTTTAATATAGTCCTCATTATTGATTTTGCTTTTTCTTGATCTGGAAGAATTCAGAAAATAATTATTTGATTTTTTACTTAAGGCTTTGTTTGCACAGAATGAAAAATAAAACAAAGAATTTGCAAAAATCTACATAAGTCAAGTATGAAGACTTTGTTTGTTTTTTTAATGTAAATTACTTTATTGTTGTTCAATTACACTTGTCTGTGTTTTCTCCCCACCCTCCTTCCACCCCCCCCCCTTGGTTTTGTCCATGTGTCCTTTATAGTAGCTCCTGAAAACTCTTCTCCCCACTGTCCCCTCCTTCCTCCCCTCTGGCTATTGTTAGATTGTCCCTAATTTCAATGACTCTGGTTATATTTTCTTAGCTTTTTTCTTTTGTTGATTATGTTCCAGTACAAAGTGAGATCATATGGTATTTGTCCCTCACTGCCTAGCTTATTTCACTTACCATAATGCTGCCCAGTTCCATTCATGCTGTTGCATAGGGTAGGAGCTCCTTCATTCACTCTGCTGCATAGAATCCCATTGGTTAAATGCACCATAGTGTTTTGATCCATTCATTTGCTGATGGTCATTTAGGTTGCTTTCAGTACTTGGCTATTGTAAATTTTGCTCCTAGGAACAATTGGGGTGCATAGATTCTTTTAGACTGGTGTTGCAGGGCTCTTAGGGTATAATCCCAACAGTGGAATTGCTGGGTCAAAAAGCAGTTCCATTTTTAGTTTTATGAGGAAATTCCACACTGTTTTCCACAGTGGCTGCACCAGTCTGCATTCCCACCAACAGTGCACTACACTTCCCTTTTCTCTGCGTCCTCTCCAACACTTGTTTGTTGATTTGTTTGTGTTGGCCATTATGACCAGTGTGAGGTGGTATCTCATTGTGGTTTTAATTTGCATCTTTCTGATGGCTAGAGATGCTGAGCATCTTTTCATGTGTCTCTGGGCCCTCTGTATGTCCTCCTAGGACAAGTGTCTATTCAAGTCTTTTGCCCAATTTTAAATTGGGTTTTTCATCTTCCTGGAATGTTGTTGTGTGAGTTCTCTATATATTTTGGAGATCAAGCCCTTGTCTGAGGTATCATTGGCAAATATGTTTTCCCATATAGTTGGCTCTCTTCTCATTTTAATGCTGTTTTCTTTAGCTATGCAGAAGCTTTTCAATTTGACAAGGTCCCATTTGTTTATTCTTTCCTGACATAAAGGAAATGCTTTGCTTTAGGGGACATATCTGTGAAGATGTTGCTGCATGGAATATCTGAGATTTTTCTGCCAGTGATTTCCTCTTGGAAATCATTGTGGTGTTTTATGGTCTTACAACATATTTAAGTCTTTTATCCACCTTAAATTTATTTTGGTGTGTGATGTAAGTTGGTGATCGAGTTTCATTTTCCTAGAGTTAACTATGCCTGTGAATTAATTATTTATTGCATCTGGGATGGAGGTCTTTGTGGCTTCCTTAGTTATAGAAATCCTCTTGAGGATATAAAGTATTATCTCCATGTCACCCCTATTTGCAGTATTGGAGTTAAAAAAGAAACTATCCTTCTGCCAACGATTTTATCCAACTAGCTTCAATTCACAATAGTGTTAAATTTAGCAGATCCTTGTGACACCTGTTCTGCCTTTGCCAAATTTTAATTTCATGCATCTCTGCTCAGGATAAGAAAAACACTTTTCTGCATTTGGTGTTGGGAGACATGCTGATTGCCTGGGGTGTAGAGTAAGCTTAGCAAACAGAAATCTTTCTCCTTAAAAACACCAACAGAAAGTCACCAATAAAAAAACAGCATACAAAACAAAAACAAAAGGAGAAACAAGTTCTTAAAGAAGTGTGGCATGAACATTTCTTGCTGACATTTAAAATGTTCCACTTCTTAATATGCAGTAGTTAAACTACTCTGAGAAGAAAAGGATGCTACTATGTTAGTGAAATATATTTAACAGGACAATATCATACCTTTTGGAGAACAGCAAAGAAGAGAATGAAAACACTCCTAGATCATTACCACTGACTATGCAAATCCTGAAACCCTGACGAATATGAGGATCAGTCCCAAATAGAAACTAGAAAGAAAGTGTTGTGGGTCAGAGTTTTAGTGGAAGAAATACTGAATCTTAGTAGCCAAAGGTTGGGTAACATGTTATAATTTCTTTTGTTTAGTTTTAGTTCAAAAAGAAACAATTCTATAGTCATTTTGTTATTTTTATTATTACCTTTATTATATAGTTTTCTTGTTCATTATAGCAATAATAAACTAGAGAATGGTAGGTTGTCATAAAAATACCATTTAAAATTATGTGCTTGAATCAGAAGTAGGCAAGGTTAAACAGCACCCTCTTCCCCTTAGGCAGGCAGCAAATAATAAACCTTCAGGAGGTTTGAGAGGAGGATGTGATTTGGAGGAGAGATTAGTTAATCTCTATGTCCTTTTATTTGTTTTCCCAATCTGTTTTGCCTATTCTAAACAGGAGTAAAACCTTTTAACATGGGGCTCTGAACATGCATTTATAATTAGTCAAAACTGCATTCTACTCCACAACCAGAACTCAGGGTAGAAGAATGCAAGAAATACCATGGATCATGGCAGCCTTAAACCATAAAAGATGGACTGAGGAATGCCTTTAGAGCCCAGAAAGATCACATGTATGTGTGAGGCCTAGTAAAAGATTATTTGTTGAGTGGCAGGACTGTGGCAACCTGGAGAATGATATATGTTTGCCAGAAGGCAGTCAAATTCAGATTCTGAAGAAAAAAATGCATTGTCAAACAAGTCAATCTGTGGACCAGTGCCCATCAACAGGTGATAGTTCACTCCTGCCCTAGGATCTGCAAATAAATATATGAATAAACAAATGATTAATTTGTAAAAGGAACCTTGAAAATTCTGCCTGGGCCTGGAAAGTGGCCCAAAGCTTTAAATTTGGAAAGCTCTTCCTGAATGGTACCCCCTGGTGGTGTAACAAGGTGCAGTCAAGAGGGGGGCCACAAATAGGGATTTGGAATGGGGTCCAGAACTTAAGGTGTCCAGGAAATATTAGAAAGATATATACAATGTCTTCACCCCCTCCCACCAGTGTGAGTTGGGGGAAGGGACACATGGAGCAGGGCCATTGAGAGCTCTTTTGAACAGCAACAGCTTTGCAGCTAACCTCCTGGCAAGGCCATTTAACATATCTATAACATTTAACTGGTTTCATAGATACATTAAATAGCTGTGACCATGCTTTGAGCCCAGAGGGAGGGAAGTGACTTACACCAAGGTATAACTGGGAGGCAACTCTCCCTGGTTACATCATCTGCATGAGAGCTTGGAGATGATTGGCTCCACACCATGGGGCCACACCTGCCCAGACCCACTATGGCAGCTCAGTAAAGCTGGAAGGATATGGGAGTGCTGGCAAGCATAGTTGATTGTATGAGGAGTCAGAAATGGGGCTGCAGAGGAGGATTGGCATGAGGATTTAAACCAGGCCACAGCAGCCATTAGGGGGAGAGCTATGCGGCTTTGACAGAGTACAGACCCCCTCGCAGCTTTGCCAAGGAGAACCATGCAGTTTTGACAGAGTGGAGACCTCCCCACAGCCTTGGTGAAGAGAGGACCACATGGCTCCTGGCAGCCTGAATCAAGGACTTCTACTTCTTTTCCTGAGATACAGTGCCCCAAATTAGGGCAGAGGGAGAAGGAAGCACTGTGGGCATCTGTGGGTATCCTAAAGGACTTTGATATTTTAATGAAGACATTAGATCACTACTCTAAGTCTGTTTACCTTTAAATAAACATTTCCTTTCCTTTTCACAAATCTCTGGCATTGAGAGACGTCTTTCCTCCGGCAGCAGAGAAGAGAACCTAGTGGGGGGTCCTTTCGGTAATAGTATATTTTACCCCCCCTTTGGCCTCCCTGTGTTCTGTTACAGTAGTTGGACAAGTTTTTATGAAGGAGGTGATATTGGACCTACAAATTGGGGTATATATGAATTTTTGCTTATAATTAATTGAGTTTTGGATAAGGGCATAAGTAAAGGCACAGAGATAAGAAATACATTCAGGAAACAGCAAATAATCTATAGTAACAACTAGTGATAAGTGAGGCTTTGAATATAGATTGGGTCATTGTGAAGGACATTGAATGCCATTTAAAGAAGTTGAATATTGCAGGAAATGGAGAAACAAAAGAACTGATATGTATGAACCATAAACATGAACTAAAGGGGGGAATGCTGATGGAAGGGTGGAGGAGGGGGATAAAGGGAAAAATGGGACAACTGTAATGGCATAATCAATAAAATATACTTAAAAAGTTGACTGTGTCAGATACAATATGAAGCAGCTGAGAAGATTCCTGAGATGAATTCTCTTCTGACTTTTGAGAATGAATATCTGTAGGGGAAAATGACTCTGGCACATTAGATAGGCAGTAGATTTTAAGGTCCACTGCCCTTCCACAGGGATATTAGTTAGAGAATGTCAGAGGTGAAGAGAACATTTTTATATTATCTACTTCAACCTTCTTGTTTCACTGATGGGAAAACAGGAATCTATGGAATTGATATACCTTGTTTAACATTACACAAGTACAAGAGCTAGAATATTCTTTCTACTACCCCAGACTAACCATCTCATCAGGTTTAGTCCAATTTCTCTTTGCATAGATATTACATTTTGTCTTCATTTTTGCTGATTTTGAAATGCAGCTAGGCAAAGTGGCATATCACTTCTGAAGAGTTATGTAAGTTTCTGCCAATTAAATCAATAGTTCTTGATGCTCTGCAGTCTCCAGATGTGAAGAAAGATTCTTTCATGGGATTCTGACTAGCCTTTGCTATTTTAGGTGAGATGAGAAAAAGATTTGAATTTCAACCCTAGCTGGTGGCTCAGTGGACTGAGTGCCAGCCTGTGAAGCAAAGGTCACTGGTTTGATTCCCAGTCAAGGCACATACCTGGGTTGCAGGCCAGGTCCCCAGTAGGGGGCAAATGAGAGGCAACCACCCACTGATGTTTCTCTCCTTCTCTTTTGCCCCTCTTCCCCTTTAAAAATAAATAAATAAAATCTTTCCAAAAAAGATTTGAATTCCATTCTAAATTAACTGTGGCATATCTGTTACCACAGTCTTGAGCATATTAATTTACAAGTAGTCATTCTTTTTTTCAGTGACGATTCACTTTGTAATCATGAGCCATCTCCCTCACTTTGCATCTAGGCAAGATTGAGCTTATTTAAAGGTAAAAGAGATAGATGCCTATGCAGTGTGATTTGAAGTCCAATCCCAGTGTGAACTTTCTGATTAATATGCCTAGGCTCATTTTTATGGGTCTGTTATATGCACATACATTTTAATAATGTCATATCTTCATTATTGATTATAGCTCATCACTAGTAAATAACCCTCCTTATCTCCTTTTAAAACATTTGCTCTAAATTTTACTTTTATTATATTCATAATGCCATCCTTGACAGTTTGCTTTTGAGTTTGATTAATGTATCTTTGCAACATATAAATTTTGAGTGCTTTTAAGCATTCTGTTTCTGGGAGTGATCACACATTAACCAGGTGACATATTTCTAGGGATTGATTCATTTTCGCTATTTACCCATTGTATTAGTTTTGTTTTGCTATTATCACAAATATAAAGGCTTAAAGCAGCACAAATTTGATATTAGCTCATAGTTCTATAGGTCAGAAGTCCAGCAAGGTGCAACAGATTTCTTATTGAGGGTCTCCTAACACTGAAATCCAAGTGTCTGTGTGGTTGTGTTCTTATCTGGAGTTTCTGGGAAAATGTCTGACTCCAGTCTCCTTCAGATTGTTGGTCACATTCATGTTCTTTCATTTGTAGGACTGAGGTCCTCTTTCTGTTGCTGGTTGTTAGTTGTGATCCTCTTTTAGTTTCTGAAGGTTTCCCTCATTGCCTCTCCATAGTCTCCTCTACCTCAAAACCAACCATGGCCAAATCCTTCTCATGGTTTGAATCTCTCTCACTTACACTTCTCCTACTCTCCTGCTATCAGATGAAGAAAGTTTTCAGCTTTTCAGAGCTCCTGTGATTAAAATAAGCCCACCCAGAAAATCTTAACATTTTAAGAAGTAAGGCCCTAATAAGAAGATGTGGAGTTCTCAATGATTTCAGGTGAATAGGAAATATGAACATTCTTAGGATGTGAGTTTTTTTTTCAGCTTTGGTCATCACACAACATTCAGGGATGGTTGTGAGTGATAGACAGTAATAAAAGGCACTGGTTTTGAGGTGCAGGAGATGAAGGTTAGAGGGAGCATAGTAGAAGACAACCTAAAAATTTCCCACCTTCTTCTTTCTTATCTTGCAGTGCACTAGTCCAGAGGACAATGTAAACCTGCTTCAAAACCAAACCATCTGATACTGGTGATCCCTTTTTGAGATGTATATTTTAATTGCAATGGAGAGAGTGGTACTAATTTTTCCTACAGAATCTTATTAACCACTAAAAGGAAGAGGTACATGTGCAATACAAAATGATAATAGCATCATTTGCTTATTATGGTACAGTTCAATTAGGCAGAATATGTGTGATCTGTAGATGGCAGCAAAGATCCCTAAGCAACGTTGTTATAGTGGGCTTAAGTAAAGTAACCAAACCTAGAGTACCCTGAAAACTTCTTGACTACAATTTCAAAATATTAGGACCATTTTTAGACATCAAGGAAGCAAGAGAAGACTAATTGGCTTAGTATACATCAATCAAGGATGGGCTAGCCATCTTTAAAACAGAACCATGATCTCCAAAACAGACACTTCACGTAGTAATCAAATGGTAAATTTATATGCATCTTCCAAGATAGAGTGGTTGCAATATATCAGTCTCCTCAGATCTATAATTTAATAGGTAGTCATGGCATCATATTTGAATTATAAAAGTTAATAGAAGCAGTCAAGGAAAAAGAAAGAGGGTTTTTTTTGTAGAAATGGTTTTTACAGTCCAAGATTAAACTGGACTTTACTCTATGACTCTGATATTTTCTTCTTTTTTAAATTGTTCTTCAAGTACAATTGTCTTGAATTTCACACCACCACTCTCCCCTGCCCCACTGACCTCCACCTCCCACCCTCAATCCTACCCTCCTTTGGCTTTTTTCGTGGGTCCTTTCTACATTTTCCTTGATGAATCCTCCACTTCTTTCCTCTGTTATCCCTCTCCTCCTTCCTCTCTGGTTACTGTCAGTGTGTTCTTTATTTCAATGTCTCTGGTTATATTTTGCTCACTTCTTTGTTTTTATGTATAGGTTCCACTTATAGGTGAGATCATATGGTATTTGTCTTTCATCACCAGGCTTATTTCACTTAGTATAATGCTCCTCAGTTCCATCCATGCTGTCATGAGGGCTAGGAACTCCTTCTTTTGTTCTGCTGTGTAGTATTCCATCGTGTAAATACACCATAGTTTTTTGATCCACTCATTTACTGATGGGCACTTAGGTAGCTTCCAGCACTTGGCTATTGTAAATTGTGCTGCTATGAACACTGGGATGCATAAGTTCTTTTGAATTAGTGTTTCAGGATTCTGGGGATGTAATCCCAGCAATGGAATTAAGTCGTGATCCCATAAAAGTCTTAGAGGAGAAGATAGGCAGGAAAATCCCAGATATTCCACACAGCAATATTTTTACCAATATGTCCCCCAGAGCAAAGGACATAAAGAAAAGAATAAACAAATGGGACCTCATCAAAATAAAAAGCTTATGCACATCTAAAAAAAATCAGTAAAATGAAAAGAGACCTAACCATATGGGGAAATATATTTGCCAATGATACCTCAGACAAGGATATGATCTCCAAAATATATAAAGAACTCTCACAACTCTACTCCAGAAAGACAAATACACCAATTAATAAAAGGGCAAAGTATGAGAACAGACACTTCTGCAGGGAGGACCTACAGAGGTCCCAAAGACATATGAAAGGATGTTCAGCAACACAAGCCATCAGAGAGATGCAAATTAAAACCCCAATGAGATACCACTATGACTCTGGTATCTTCTATCTTCTCACCTACTAAATTCCTTTAGAGTTGATTGAATCAATGACTGGCCTTCATTTGTTAAGGATATTTAACTCTGCCAATCCACTATGCCATGAAAACAGTCATTTAATCATAACTCATAGGTATGCTTTACATTTCAGAATTTTTTTTTGCCTTAGGTTTATCTTTGCCTCCAAATTGCATTATTTCAGTAAATGTTGAGTTGTTCATTTTTACCAGCATTATTTTTTTCTGTAGAGTTTCATTGCCTATAGATATCAGCTACATTTAAAAAAATGAAACTTGATCACCAACTTACACCATACAGAGAAATAAATTCAAGATGGATAAAAGACTGAAATATAAATTGAGGCACTATAAAAGTCCTAGAGGAGAACATAGGCAGTAAAATCTCAGATATTTCATGCAACAATATTTTCACTCATATGTCTGTTTTAGTGACTTAAACAAACACTTCTCCAAGGTGGACATACAGAGAGTCCAGGGACATATGAAAGGATGCTCAGCATCACTAGTCGTCAGAGAGGTGCAGATTAAAACAACAATAAGATACCCCTTCACATCAATGGCCATCAGAAACAAATCAACAAACAAGTGCTGGTGAGGGTGTGGAGAAAAGGGAACCCTAGTACACTGTTGGAGGGAATGCAGACTGGTGCAGCCACTGTGGAAAACAGTGTGGAGTTTCCTCAAAAAAACTAAAAATGGAACTGCCTTTTGACCTGGCAATTCCACTGCTGGGATTATACTATAAGAATCCTGAAACACCAATTCAAAAGAACCTATGCACCCAAATGTTCCTAGCAGCACAATCTATGATACACAAGTACTGCAAGCAGCCTAAATGCCTGCCAATAAATTAGTGGATCAAAAAACTGTGGTACATTTACAGGACGGAATACTACACAGCAGAAAGAAAGAAGGAACTCCTACCCTTTGCAACAGCATGGATGGAACTGGAAAGCATTATGCTAAGTGAAGTAAGCCAGGGCAGTGAGGGACAAATACCATATGATCTCACCGATAAGTAGAACCTAACCAACAAAACAAACAATCAAGCAATGTATAACCAGAAACATTGAAATAGAGAACAAACTGACAGTAACCAGTGGGGACAGGAGAGAGGGATAAGAGGGGAGAATAGGGGAAAGTCCATCAAGGAACATGTATAGAGGACACATAGACAAAGCTTAAGGGGGTTGGTTCAAGAATGGGAGGTGTGGATGTGTGTGGCAGCGGGCCATGGCAGTAGAAAAATGGAGACACCTGTGCTTGAACAACAACAAAAAGCAAACAAAAATAAATATAAAATAGGGAATTCCGGCCAAGATGGAGGTGTAGGTGGACACACTGTGCCTCCACACACAACCAAAATTAATACAACATAGATTTAAAAACAAGAAAACAACCAGAACTGACAGAAAATTGAACTGTATGGAAGCAGACAACCATTCATCCAGACTGGTAAGAGGGGTGGAGTCATGGCAGGAAAAAGCAGAAATTGGCTGACCTAGGCTCACAGGAGCCCCAGGCATTCAGGCTGCAGCTAGCAGAGCCTGTGCATAGGGTGGCAATGGGCAGACCAAGTGAGGCCACGCAAGGCGGCTGGCTAATCAGTTGGTCCCACATTTGCATGCAGATAATCCAGGCAAAAACGGGGAGTGAGACAGACCTCGCAACCCAGGACCCAAGCGCCAGTAAATAAAACCTACAAACACCGATTGAAAACACTTGTGCGGGTTGAGATGCCAGGAGAGCCTTACAGCCTCACAGGAGAGTTTGTTGGAGAGACCCACAGGGTCCTACAACATACACAAGCCCACCCACACAGAAATCAGCACCAGAAGGGCCCAATTTGCTTGTGGAAAGCAGCAGAAGGGACTGAAATACAAGAGACAGAAAGGAGCAAGTGCCATTGTTCCCTCTCAGACCCCACCCCCATATACAGTGTCATAACCCAGTGACTGGGCTGCCCCACCATGGTGAACACCTAAGGCTCCACCCCTCACTACATAACAGGCATGACCAGACCAAAAGAAAAACACAAACATAAAATGGCTCAAACAGTACAATGGATCAAAGCCCCAAAACCAATTCATCTAAGCGACCAAGAGATAGCCAACCCATCAGATGCACAGTTCAAAGCACTGGTGATCAGGATGCTCACAGAATTGGTTGATTTTGGTCGCAAATTAGATGAACAAATGAAGGCTACACTAAGTGAAATGAAGGAAAACGCACAGGGAACCAATAGTGATAGGAGGAAAACTGGGACTCAAATCAATGGAGTGGACCAGAAGGAAGAAACAAACAACCAAAAAGAAAAGAAGGAAAAAGCAAGAATTCAAAAAAATGAGGAGAGACTTAAGAACCTCCAGGACATCTTCAAATGTCCCAACATCCAAATTATAGGGGTACCAGAAGGGGAAAAGGAAGAGCAACAATTGGAAAACTTATTTGAACAAATAATAAGAGAACTTCCCCAATCTGGCAAAGGAAATGGACTTCCAGGAAGTCCAGGAAGCTCAGAGAGTCCCAAAGAAGGTGGACCCAAAGAGGAACACACCAAGGCACATCATAATTACACTAGCCAAGATTAAGGATAAGGAGAAAATCTTAAAAGTAGCAAGAGAAGAGGAGATAGTCACCTACAAACTAGTTCCCATCAGACTGTCAGTTGATTTCTCCAAAGAGACCTTGCAGGCAAGAAGGGGCTGGAAAGAAGTATTACAAGTTGTGAAAGTCAAGTACCTACATCCAAGATTGCTCTATCCAGCAAAGCTTTCTTTCCTTTAGAATGGAAGGGAAGATAAAGCAGTTCTCAGATAAGGTCAAGTTAGAGTAGTTCTTCATTACCATGCCCTTATTATAAGAAATGTTAAAGGGACTTATCTAAGAAAAAGAAGATAAAAAAATATGACAGTAAGAAGACAGCAAACTCACAGATATTAACAACCACACCTAAAACAAAAGCAAAGTAAGCAAAGAGCTAGAACAGGAACAGAACCACAGAAATGGAGAGCACCTGAAGGGTTAGCAACAGGGGAGTGGGAGGAGGAGAGAGGGGGAAAAGTACAGAGAATAAGTAGCATAGATGGTGGGTAGAAAATAGATGGGGGGAGGCAAGAATAGTGTGGGAAAAGTAGAAGCTAAAGAACTTATGACATATGGACATGAACTAAAGGGGGGAATATGGGTGGGAGGGGGTTTGCAGGATGGCTGAGAATGAAGGGGGCAAAATGAGGCAACTGTAATATCATAATCAATAAAATATATTTAAAAAATAATAAAGAAAAATTATAGTGTGCACTGCCAAATGAAGTTGTCTTTCTGTGAATAAAGGCAGAAATATAAATTGAATTCTGACTTCAGATTTTAAAACTTTTCTCTGATGCCCGGCTAAATTTTGTTTTTAAAATAAGAACAAGGGGTTTGAGTTTCAAGATGCTTTACTCTTTATACCATATTGCAGTGGCATTTTATGACTTTCATGAGTGGCAGTAAACCACATTTCACTGATCTTGTTTTATAAGTCACAATGCAAATTTTAAAGATGAGATACCAATTCATTCGGGCAAAAGTATTTGGTTCTATAGATGATGAATATCACACAGGGGAGAACAGTACTCTGAAATATAAAACAGTTCTTTCTTTGTTTCAGAGAACTAAAGAATAAATAACTCATGAAAAAAGTAAAAAATAAGGGGTTGTATTTGTATTCTGTGTGAGATTAAAAGTGTGTTGCTTTAGCTATAATATTGAAGCAGCAAGCAATTTACTTATTATCTATTTTTCCATTGAATAAAAGTAAATTGTCCAAAATGTGCTCCCATTTCTGTACATTTAATTTCTTCTTACTTTCTCTTTGACTAGGACTTCTTTGCTATAAATGAATAGTGATTAAGTAGTATATAGACTTCTTTTGTGGGTAAAGAATGTGCTATATGCTACTTATAAGAGATCTAAATATCACTTAATCATTGTCAAGAAAAGGCTCAAAATATTGTCAAGACACTCATCCTATTATCAGGGTCATCTTCTACTTTCTCAGATACATGATTGCCACCCCTACTGATCCCTAGTGTTGTAAATTCCACACACAAAATCTCAGGAGTGACAAATGAAACACAGGATAACTTTCCCATTTTATATATTCTGGGCTTGATCTTTTACTCTGCCTGAATAAAGGGGAAGATGCTCTAAACACTCATGGTAACCCAAACTCAGGTAGCACACCTCTACTACAGATAAGCACAGCTCACCAAGAATGCCATTTTTGCCTTTGACTAGGCATCATTTATTTTTGTAATTAATTCTGTTTAACCCCTGTTGATACTGTTCATGCTTGGCATATGTGTAATGGAGTACAGCCAGGCTCCCCCAAAGGGGGCATTTGTAGTGGGGTTTAGAATGTGTGGTGTTCCAGAATATAGGATAATAAGCCTAGCTGGGAGACAGGGACCCATGGAGCATGGTCTCTGAGAGTTATTTTGCATATCAATAACAACAGGATAACTTCATACCTGATATGCAAAAAATGGTTATTTTGCATATCAACAAGCCTACCCTGGGAGATGGGAGTGACTTTGACCTGTGATATAACTGGGAGGCAGCTCCCCCTGGTTACAGCACCTGTGTGAGAGCTTGGAGATGGTGAGAAATTGGACTCCACATCAGGAGGCCATTCCTGCCCTAATCAACCATGGCAGCCAAGAAAGGCAGAAACTGCCGGAGTGCTAGCAGGTGTAGCCAGTCATGGGAGGAGTTGGAAATGGAGTTACAGAGGAAGATTCAAGCCAGGATTTAAACCCAGGTGTGGCTGCCATGCTGTGTCTTAACCATGAGGTTTTCAGAGTGGGGAAGGGGGCTCCCTTGACTATGCAGTTCAGGAAGCAGGAAAGCAAGATGTAACAGCCATGCAGAGCTCTTTAGCAGTTTGAAAGAATGCAGGAGAGATGATGCAGGACTAGATGGAAGGACAATGTAAGACCATGCAGGAAGAAAGGGGGTGAAAGGACACTTGCAGGTGGGCCATGAGAAGGTGCCACATGGTTTGGGATTAAGAACTGGAGATGCAGTGGCAACACAGCTGATGGTTCTGGGAACTGCCTGAGACCTACCAGCCAAGCTCAAATTACTGGGGGGAGCTAGGAGTCTAGCCAAGCTATGGACTTTTACTTCTTTTTCCTGGGATATGATACCCCTCACTGGCCTGGTTGGGCAAAAGCAGAAGGAAAGACTGTGTGTGTGTTGGGGGTGTGTTTTAAGGGACTTTGGGATTTTTGACATTGGCATTCCACCATTACTCTAAATCTGTATAATTTTTGAATGAATATTTCCTTTCCTCTTCACCAAACTCTAGTATTGAGAACCATAATTCCTTAACACCTGGCAGCAGGCAAAGAACCCACAGTGACAGAAAGATCCCTGGGGAAGGGGCTTGTTTCAGTAACAGTATCTTGGCCCTACCACAGACCCATTTGTGACATGTGCTTACTGATATTATGGGCCCTTGTGCATGCTTTCCCCTAGTCATATGATGGCACCAAGCTATCTGAACACACTTAATAACAGTTCAGCCCTGGCTGGTGTAGCTCAGTGGATTTGAGTGCGGGCCTGTGAACTAAAGGATCACAGTTCGATTCCCAGTCAGGGCACATGCCTGGGTTTCAGGCCAGTTCCCAGCAGGGGACGCACGTAAGGCAACCACACATTGATATTTCTCTCCCTCTCTCCTTCCCTTTCCCTCTAAAGATAAAATAAATAAAATCTAAAAAAAATTTAAAAAATAACAGTTCATATCTCATTATTGAGGACAAGTTAGAGCGTTATCCCCTTAAAGGGAAATCCCAAATGAAGATACCTTTTTTGCTATAATAGTTAAGAGGCTAACTCATGTTAAAATTAGTATTCAATAAAAACTGAGATGTAGGTTCTACCCCCATCAGAGTACAGGAGGACCCTCAAATCTATCCTAAAGCATGCAAGACAGGTAAATATTGACTAACTTCAAAAGATTTGCTTCTTCATTACACTAATTCCACTGTGCAAGAAAACCAAAAAATAATATTAAGGGAACGTACCTGAAGTAGGGCATAGAGTTTTTGTTTTTCTACCATCACATCATGTTCACACAAATGGTTTTCAGGGAGAAAAAAAAAACAGTGAAAATCAGGCATGCAAGCATGCAAATGCAGGCATGCAAAATGTTTATATACAAGCATTTTAAAGTTTGCCCATAAAAGGCATCAAAGCATTGCATATAGACAACCTAGGACAAAATATTGAGTTTAAGAAGTATAGCAACTGTTTTTTATATATTTTGGATATAAGTTCTGTATTTAATATGTGATTTGTCATTTTTTCTGCCAATGTGTAGTTTGTCTTTATATTCTCTTAACAATTTTCTTTTCCTATAAAACAAACAGGTTTAATTTGATGAAATCCAATTTCTCAGTTTTTTTTAATGTATCATACTTTTGGTATCATATTTAAGAACTGTGCCTAACCTTAGTGTGGTGATTGCAAGGGAGGAAGTGGTGCATAGAAGTGTAAGAGTGTACCAAAAGAATAAATGTTAATGGAAAAAATATAATAAAAAATAAACTGTTAAATAAATAAAAAGGGAAAAATGACCAAAAAATGAAAGGAAGAAAGCAACAGAACAGTTCTGCATGAAGTAAGACTAGTTTCACCCAGTATATACTGATAAGGTAAACAAGAAAGAGTGGTGATTTGAAGTATGTCAAGACGTTCATTCAACATAAGAAGGAAGATGGAATATATACTTATCATGATTAGTTCCATGTTTATCCATGGAGAATTTGTGTGGTAGACATTTACACTTCACAAATCTTAGATCTTGGTTAAACTATCACCCCCTTCTCCTCCACTGATAATTACCAGGGATTTATTTCCAGCGAGGTGCAAAAAACATTGGATCCAGAGCAGGTGAGGAAAAGTGTTTGACCTCAAGCAAGTAGTAATGTCAGATGTAGAATTAGAACATTGCTATAAAGCAAACACATAGTTCAGGTGCAGGAGACTGTACTAAAATAAAAAGTTAAGTAAATTTTCTTATCTTACAAGAGAGACATAAGGAGGAAAGTCTGAAAAAGGAGCAATAAAGTTAGAATCAAAGGAATTTATTTAAAGATTTTATTTATCTTTAGAGAGAGGGGGAGGGAGGGATAAAGAGAGGGAGAGAAACAACAATGTGAAAGAGATACATAGATTGGTTGCCTCTCGCATGCCCCCAGCTGGGGACTTGACCCACAACCCAGGCATGTGCCCTGACTGGGAATCAAACCAGTGACCTTTCAGTTCACAGGCCGGCACTCAATCCACTGAGCTACACCAGCCAGGGCTGAATTAAACAGTAATTAAAACACACTTTCTCTTCTATTTTCCTGAGGCTACCATCTCTCCATTAGTCTGTATCTTGAAATTTTAGTCTTTCTTTTTCTGCTCAGCATAAACTCTTAGGCGAAGGAGAGCTCTACCTTCCTGATATTTATGTAACCACTGCCTAAATTCATCCTGATCAGTGGGCTCCAACACTCCTTATTGGAGCAGTGATTTCTCCATGTCTCTTCAAAGAAGCACATGGGGAGATTTTATGCCTATGCCTATGGTCCCAATACAAGAGAATCTCCATTAATTGAGTTGAGACTAGGGATTGGTATTTTTAAAAAACTCTCTAAGGATATCTAATGGACAGCCAGGGTTGCAAATCAGTACTAACTCATTTGTCCTAAAATTTCATGTGCAGAAATATTCCTCTGGGGAACTTGTTAAAAATGTAGATTTGTGAGGCCCCGGAATTTCACACTGAATAGGTCTGAGAAGGGGTCTGGGGCTTCCATTTTTAATAAGCACTCAAGTGATACAGATGCAAATAATTCAGGGGCCCATTTTGAGAAATCCTGTATTATCACTTTTACCTGTTTCACATGCTCCCAAAGCTCTAGTTTTCACTACCTGATGTATGGAATGTGACTTTAAAATAAACATAATCCATAAACCCCACAGAAAAATTCTATCTAATTCTCATGTCTGAGTAAATGTACGTTGTGATTGTCTTAGGTGTTGGCCATTTAGTAATTTGGGAAATTTTCTACCTATGTACCTGTTATTTAAGAAAAAGTTTCTTAGAAATGAGATTTCATTAATTGTAAGAATGAAAATTTCTTAGAAGTGAGAATTCAATGACTATAGTAGATTTCTATAACTGCTTAACAAATTACCACACATTTAATGGCTTAAAAACAACATATGGTATTATTTCACAGATTTCATGACTCAGGAAATCTTGATATGAGCCTCACTAGGTCAGATTTCTCATCTCAGTCAAAGCATCAAAGATCTCAGGATCTCACAAGACTACACTCTAGTTTTTGGCAAGGCTGTGTTAATTTATATATGAAATGAGCTGTGATATTATGAGATTTATAATAAGAAATAATATTTGGTCCCTGTCCACTCTTCTTGGCACAGAACTCCTTGGAGTAAGTGTTGAGAGAGGTAAATGTGTCTTTGTTAATGACATGAGTTTTGTAAAGCACCTAAGGATGGAGGCTGGTTAGCAGAAAACCAGCAATGTGATTAGAGAGAAGGAACTCTCAAAATCCCACCCTCCCAAGCTCCTGGGAGGGGAAAGTGCCTGGAGCCTGAGTTCAGTCACCACTTGTCAATGGTTTACTCAACACTGCCTATTTAATGAAGCATCCATAGAAACCCAAAAGGACAGGCTTTGGAGAGCTTCTGGGTTGGTGAACATGTGGAGATTTACAGAGGATGGTTCTCTCTGAGAGGACATGAAAGCTATGTGTGCTTTCCCCATACCTTTCACTATGCTTCTCTTCCATCTGGCTGTTCCTGGCATATCTTTTTTATAAAAAAAAAAAAAAAACTGGTAATCTAGTAAGTAAAATGTTCCTCTCAGTTCTGTGAACCTCTCTAGCAAATTAATCAAACTTAAGGAGGGGATAATGAGAGCCTATAATTTATAGCCAGTCAATCAGAAGCACAGATGACAACATGGACATGTGATTGGCATCTGAAGTGGTGGCAGTATTGTGGGACTGATCCCTTAACCTGTGGGATATGATCTATCTCAGGGCAGATAGTGTCAGAATTGAGTTGAAGTGTAGGACACAGTCTGCTTTTTGGTTGGAGAATTGCTTGATGGTGTGGGCAATCCCCACCACATTGAACTGATACTAGAATCATCAAGCTCATGTGGTCACAGACAGAAATCTGTTGCTTGCAATTGTAGAAATGAAGTTCCCACTTTCTTGCTACACATCTGCCAGAGGAGACTCTCAAATCCTAGAGGACAACACAGCAGTTCCTTGTCACATTACCCTTTAAGAAGTTCCCTCACAACATCGCAGCTTATTTCTTCAAAGCCAGCAGGAAGGAAAATACTTCATTTTGGTCGGCTAAGGCACAGTCTTATATGAAGTAACAGCTTTGCTGTATAGCATACTCTAATGAAGGGAGTCCTTTGCTGTATTCTATTGGCTAAGAGAAGGTCATATATTCTGCTGGATCTCAAAGGGAGGAGATTACATAAAGGCTTGATTCATTGGGCTACATCTTAGAATTTCATTTACAACAACAACTAAATAAAGAGGTAACCTAAGTATCAACTATGCATAGAAGGAGACATGGTAAATGGAAAACAAAATCAAAAAAACAATTTGATCAATTTTATCCCCATGAAAAAACTAAGGAATAGGAGAAAAATCTTCAAAATAAACTTTTATAGAGAACATTTTTAAAGATTTGTTTGTATTTTTAATATATTTTATTGTATGCTATTACAATTGTCCCATTTCTCCCCATCATTCCCCTCTGCCCTGCACACGCCCTCCCACCAACATTCTCCCCCTTTAGTTCATGTCCATGTGTCATAAGTTCTTTAGCTTCTACATTTCCCACACTATTCTTGCCCTCCCCCTGTCTATTTTCTACCTAAGATCTATGCTACATATTCTCTGTACCTTTTCCCCCTCTCTCCTCCTCCCACTCCCCTGTTACTAACCCTCCATGTGATCTCTATTTCTGTCGTTCTGTTCCTGTTGTAGCGCTTTGCTTACTTTGTTTTGCTTCTGTTTTTTTTT
>PVKU01012635.1:0-34091 GCA_004027475.1 Anoura caudifer
TTGTAGGTGACTGTCCCCTTATCCCTTGCTGCTTCTAGAATTCTCTCCTTCATTTTAATCTTGGCTAATGTAATGATGATGTGCCTTGGTGTGTTCCTCCTTGGGTCCAACTTCTTTGGGACTCTCTGAGCTTCCTGGACTTCCTGGAAGTCTATTTCCTTTGCCAGATTGGGGAAGTTCTCCTTTATTATTTGTTCAAGTAAGTTTTCCACTGGTTGCTCTTCCTCTTCTCCTTCTGGTACCCCTATAATTCGGATGTTGGAACGTTTAAAGATGTCCTGGAGGTTCCTAAGCCTCTCCTCATTTTTTTGAATTCTTGTTTCTTCATTCTTTTCTGTTTGGTTGTTTGTTTCTTCCTTCTGGTCCACTCCATTGTTTTGAGTCCCAGTTTTCCTCCCATCACTATTGGTCCCCTGTGCGTTTTCCTTCATTTCACTTACTGTAGCCTTCATTTTTTCATTTAATTTGTGACCAAAATCAACCAATTCTGTGAGCATCCTGATCACCAAGGCTTTGAACTGTGCATCTGATAGGTTAGCTATCTCTTTATCACTTACATGAATTGGCTCTGGTGCTTTGATCTGTTCTCCCGTTTGAGCCATTTTTGGTGTTGTTTTTTTTTTGTTCTGGTCGCGGTGTTACATAGTGAGGGGTGGAGCCTTAGGTGTTCCCCAGGGTGGGGCAGCCCAGTCACTGAGTAGTGATGCTGTATGTGGGTGTGGGGTCCAGGAGGGAACGAAGGCCCTTGCTCTGGTCTCTCTCGGATTCCAGTCCCTTCTGCCACTTCCCCTTTGCCTGGATTATCTGCGTGCGAATGTGGGACCACCTGGTCAGCCAGCTGCCTTGCACGGCCTCACTGGGTCTGCACAGTTGCCCCCCATTGCCGGGCCCGGGGTCCACTAGCTGCCGCCTGTGTGCCTGGGGTCTGCCAGCCGCTGCTGCCTGCAAGCCCAGGTCTGCCTACCTCCACTTTTTCCTGCCGGGACTCTGCCCCTCTTACCAATCTGGATGAATGGTTGTGGGACTTCCGTACAGTTCAATTTTCTATCAGTTCTGGTTGTTTTCTTGTTTCTAAATCTTTGTTGTCCTTAATTTTGGTTGTGTGAAAAGGCACAGTGTGTCCACCTACGCCTCCATCTTGGCCAGAAGTTAATCATACACTTTAGATCCATGCATTTCATTATATTTAAATTTTACCCCCCAAAATAAATAAACAAGAACTGATGTAGTGGAAAGAATGAAAGTGTTGGTATGAAAAGCTTTATGTATATCATTTCTACTTACTAGCTGTGTAAAGTCACATATTCTTTAGAGACTTTAATTTTTTTACCAATAAAATGGGAAAGTTGTGCCCCAGCTGGTGTGGCTCAGTGGATTGAGCACCGGCCTGTGAATCAAAGGGTCACTGGTTTGATTCCCAGTCAGGGCACATGCCTGGGTTGCAGGCTAGGTCCCCAGTGGGGGGTGCGTGAGAGGCAACCACACATCGATGTTTCTCTCCCTCTCTTTCTCCCTCCCTTCCCCTCTCTCTAAAAATAAATAAATAAAATATTTTAAAAAATTGGAAAGTTGTTTACCTCATTTTATTTCATTGTGGTAAAATACACATAACACAAATTTACTATTTTAACCACTTTAAGCGTACAATTCTATGGCTTTAAGTACATTTATTGTTGCGCAACCATAACTATCATCCATCTCCATAACTTTTTCACCTCACCAACTGAAATTTCGTGTCCATTAAACACTAAATCTCCATTTTTCTCTTCCCCCAGCCCCTGAGACAGCCATGTGTCTGCTTCCTGTTTCTGTGAACTGGACTCCTCTAGTGGAATCATACAATATTTAACTTTTTCCATGACTGGTTTATTTCATATAGCATAATTCTTCAAGGTTCATCCATGCTGTACCACATGTCAAAATTCCTTTCTTTTTAAAGGTTGAATAATATTCCATTGTATGGGTATACCACATTTTGTTTTTCCGTTTATCTGTTGATTGATACTTGGGTTATGTTACTTGGGTTATGTCCACCTTTTGTTTATTATGAGTAATGTTGTCATCCACCTGTGTATACAAGTATCTGTTTAAGTCTCTGCTTTCACTTATTTTGGATGTACATCCAGGAGTAGATATGCTGAGTCATATAGTAATTCTATGTTCAAATTTTGAAGAGTTATCATATCCTTTTCCACAGTGGTTGCACCATTTACATTCCCACCAGCAAGGCACATGGTTTCCAGTTTGTCCACATTCTCACCAACTCTTGTTATTTTCTATTTGTTTGCTTATTTTTTATAATAGCCATCCTAACATGTGTGAAGTGATATCTAATCTTGGCTTTGATTTGCATTTTCCTAGTGACTCGTGATGTTGAACATCTTTTCTTATGCTTGTTGGCCATTTGTATGTCTTCATTTGGAGAAATGTCTACTTAGGCCCTTTGCTAATTTTTTAAAATACTTATTTATTTTTAGAGAGAGGAAAAGGGAGGGAGAAAAGGAGAGAGAGAAACATTGATGCATGAGAGATACACTGATCAGTTGCCTCTCACATACCCCCAGCTGGGGACCTGGTCTGCAACAAAGGCATGTGCCATCACCAGCAATCCAACTGGCAACATTTCGGTTGCAGGCCGGCACTCGATCTGCCGAGCTACACCATTGGGGCATTATTATTTTTTAATTGGTTGTTTTTTGTTGCTGTTGACTTGTACAAGTTCCTTATATATTCAGCATATTGATCCCTTATTAGATGTATAATTCATTAATATTTTATCTTTTTCTGTGGGTTCTCTTTTCATTTTGTGTTAGTATCCTTTGATGCATTAAAAATTAATTTTGATGATGTTCAACTTTGTTTTTTCTTTTCTCGACTATGCTTTTGATGTCATATCCAAGACATGGTTGCCAAATTCAATGTCATGAAGCTTTCCCTTATGTCTTCTTCTAGGAGTTTTATTGTTTTAGCTTATATTTAGGTCTTTAAACAATTTTGAGTTAATTTTTGTTTATGGTATAATGTAAAGTCCAACTTCATTCTTTTTAAAAATTTAATCCTCACCCAAGAATATATTTATTGATTTTAGGGAGGGAGAAAGGGTGAGGAGAGAAATAGAGAGACAGACAGAGAGAGAGAGAGAAACATCGATGTGAGAGAGAAACATCAATCTGTTGCCTCCCATGCACATCCCAACTGTAGATCAAACCTACAACCTAGATATGTGCCCTGAACAGGGATTAAACCTGCAAACTTTTGGTGTATGGGATGATGTTCTAACCAACTGAGTTACTGTAGATACCCAGTTTTCATGTAGATACCCAGTTTTCCCAACACCATTTGTTGAAAAGACTATCCCTTTCTCATTAAATGGCACAGTCTTGTCAAAATCATTTAACCATACATGCAAGGCTTTTTTTTCCCTGTATACTATGTTCTAGTCCATTGGTCTATATGTTTATCTTTTTAAAAATTTATTTTATTGTTTATGTATGTTTGTTTTTATGTTAGTACCACACTGTTTTGATAACTTTAGCTTTGTGATAACTTTTATAACCAGGAAGTGAGTCCTTCAGCTTTGCTCTTTTTTTTTTCCTTAGAGAGATGGAGGGAGAGAGACAAACATCAGTGTGCGTGAGAACCATCAATTGGTTGCCTCCTAAGGCAACCAGGGATTGTACACCTCTGAACTGGGAATGGAACCAGCAATATAGGCATATGTGCTGACCAAGTATCAAATGCTCAACCCTTTGGCTATGGGACAGTGATCCAACCAAGTGAGCCACACTGGCCAGGGTGGCTTTGCTCTTCTTTTTCAGTAGTTTTGGCTATTCAGGCTCCCTTGAGATTCTATGTGAATTTTAGGATGGGTAACTCTAGTTCTACAAACAACCTCATAGATATTTTTATAGGGATTGCATTGAATCTGTAAACTGCTTTGGGCAGTATTGATATCTAACAATATTAAGTTTTCCAATCCATGAACGTGAAATGTGTTTCCATGTTTCAAACTATTTTTATAGCTTTCATTTACAAGTATTTCACCTCTTGATTAAATAATTTCTGGGTGTTTATTGTATTGTTTTTGATGCTATTGTAAATAGAATTATTTTTGTAGTTTTCCGATTGTTCATAGTGTGTAGAAATGCAACTGATGACTGATTTTTGCATGTTGACACTGTACCCTGCCTCTTTGCTGAATTCATTTATTAGTTCTAACACTTTTAAGGTTTTCTGTGAGTAAGATCATATCATCTCTAAATGGAGAAATTTTACTACTTTCTAATTTGATGCATTTTTTTCTTGCCTAATTGCTCTGTCTAGAATTTCCATTACTACATTGTAGATAAGTGGTAAAAGTGGGCATTCTCGCCTTGTTCCTGATCTTAAAGAGAAAGCTTTCAGTATTTCACTACTGAGTATGAGGTTTGCTGTGGGTTTTATGTGGCCTCTATTATGTTGACATAGTGTCTTATTCCTAGTCTGTTCATTGTTTTTATTATGAAAAGGTGTTACACTTTGTCAATTCTTTTCTGCATCAGTTGAGATGATAGGTGTTTTTTCCCTTAATTCTGTTAATATGATGTCTTACATAGATTGATTTTCACATGTTGAGCCATCCTTGCATTTCAGGAATAAATTCCACTTGGTCATATGGCTAATCTTTTTCATATGCTGCTGAATTTTGTTTGCTAGTATTTTGTCGAGAATTTTTGCTTCAATATTCATAAGGGTTTTATTTTCTTGTTGTTTACTGGTCTGGCTCTGATATAAAGGTAATATTGACCTTTTAGAATGAGTTAGGAAGTATTCTCTACTCTTCAATTTTTGGAAGAGTTTGGGCAGGATTGATGTCAATTCTGTAAGTGTTTGGTAGAACTCATCAGTGAATACATCTGGTCCAGGGCCTTTCTTTGTGGGGAAGTTTTTAATACTGATTAAATCTCTTTACTAGTTAGGTTTCTTCAGATTTTCTATTTCTTAATTATTCAGTGTTTGTAGGTTATGTGTCTTTAGGAACTTGTCCATTTCATCATGGTTTTCCAATTTGTTGGAATATAGTTTTCCATAGTAATCACTTATGATCCTTTTTATTTTTGTAGAATTGGTAGTAATGGCCCCATTTTTATTTCTGACTTTACTTGAGCCTTCTCTTTATTTCTAAGTCAATCTAGCCAAAGTTTTGTCAATTTTATTGATCTTTTCAAAGAACCAAGTCTTGGTTTTGTTGATTTTCTCTTACTGGGTTTTGGAGGGTTGAATAACATTTAACATTCCTAAAAAAGAAATGCAAATGGTCAAATTCCCAATCAGGGCACATGCCTGGGTTGCAGGCCAGTTCCCGGCAAGGGACACACGAGAGGCAACCATACATTGATATTTCTCTCCCTGTCTCCCTCTCTCCTTCCCTTCTCTTCTAAAGATAAATAAATTTATTTTAAAAAAATTTAAAAAAGAAATGCAAATGGTCAAAGTCATATTTTACAGAGTTCAGCTTCTTGAAATAATTCAAATAAATTAACAGCAAGATAGAATTATTTTAGCAAATTGACATTGCTATAAACAGAACTCAGCTGGAATTTACCCCCTTGTGTGTGGGTTTAGTGACTATGAGGAGATACTTAGGGAGCTTTAGGGAAGTTGGTAATATTTTATTTATTGATCTGGGAGCTGGTTTTATGTTTTAAAAATTCAGCAAACAATGGGGAGTTCTCATTTACTTGGTACAGAGTTATAGTTTTACAAGATGAAAGGAATTCCTGAATCAGATGCTTGTGATGGTTGTAGAACAATGTAAATGTACTTGATAGCAATGAATTGTACACTTAAAAATAGTAAAATAGTCATTTTACATTATATATTTCACAACAAGTTTTTTGAAAACATTGAGCAATATAGTTATAATTTGTACACTTTTCTGTGTGTAACTTATATTTTAATTATTAAAAAAATGCGGTGCCTATGTTGGGAGCTTGTAGTAAGCTGACACTGCTGGTGCATGTGTAACTGATACCTTTCTGGAAGGCAACCTGACAGCACGTATCAAAAGCCATAACCTTTGACTCAGCGTTTATCCTAAGGAAATATTTAAGAGGTTTGCAAAGCTGTGTGTAAAATGACATTTACTGTAATGTTATTATAATGGTGTTAACAGCAAAAAACTGAAAAACACCTAAATATAAGGGGACCTTATATTTAGTCCTATATAAGACCTATAAAGACACCCAGGCTTTTCAGCTTTTGGCTTGGAAGAGGCCTAGGTGCAACTTTTTCGGTTACCTTGAATCAGGGTTCATCTGATACCAGCCACCTCCGCCATGTCACCAAAGTTCGACTTCAAGAAGATCCAAATTGCATACCTGAGGTGCGCCAGTGAGGAAGTCAGGGCCACATCTGCCCTGGCCCCCTATATTGGCATTGCCAAAAGCAATCAGTGATTGGAAGGCTCTGAGGATTACAGTGAAACTGACCATTCAGTACAGTCAGGCCCAGGTTGAAATAGCACCTTCTGCCTCTGCCCTCATCATCACAGCCCCCAGAGGACTGCCAAAAGACAGAAGGAAGCGAGAAAACTTTAAGCACACAGGAAATACCACTTTTAAAAAATATATATCATTTTTGATGAGATTGTTAACATTGCTTGACAGATGAGGCACCAATCTTTAGCTAGAGAACTTTCTGGAAACATTGAAGAGATCCTGGGGACTGCCCAGTCTGTGGGCTGTAATGTTGATGGCCACCATCCTCGTGACATCACTGATAACACCAACAGTAGTGCTGTGGAATGTCTAGCTAGTTAAGAACTACAAAGGAAAATATTTCAATTAAAGATCATTTGGCAACCAAAAAAGAAAGAAAGAAAGGAGAGGGACCCAGAAAAATATGTGCTCTAGCCACACAATGAAATACATGAAGCCATCAAAAATATTGCAGGTTAATCTTTATCAGCATGGTAATATGTTTATGCTACATTAAGTGAAAAAGTTAGACATAAATATGAAAGATATAAAAAGCAACAAAAATTTGTCAATGATCATCAACTTGAGGGATGTATTGGCTTTTAATTTTCTTCCTTTTTTGCGTATCTGTGTTTTAAATTTTCTTTAAGGAATACATTATTGCCTGCAAGTTATTGGCAACTAGAAAAAAAATAAAATGCTTGGCACACAAAAATGCTTAAAAATGCTTAAAAATGATAGTGCCTGCTTCTTCCTTTGGAAAAGTAATCACTAGCTGTTCATCACCTATATCAATTAGAGTTCTCCAGAGAAAAAGAACACGCAAGACAGTATATATATATGTATATATGTGTGTGTGTCTATATATATATATATAGAGAGAGAGAGAGGGAGAGAGAATACATATATATACATAGCGAGAAATACAATTTAAGGATTGTGGAGGTTGGCAAGTCCAAAATCTGCAGGTGGGTCAGCAGGCTGGAGACCCAAGGAAGAGCCAATATTGTAGTTCAAGGCTGCCAGCTGGCAAAATTTCTTCTTCCTTTGGGCAGGGTGAAGGGGTGTCAGTCATTGTTCTATTAAGGCCTTCAACTGGTTGAGTGAAGCCCACCCAAATTATGGAGGACAATCTTCTTACTCATAGTCTACTGATTTAAATGTTAATCTCATCCAAAAACACTCTCAAAGAAATATCTAGAATAATGTTTGACCAAATATCTGGGCATCATGGCCTAGTCAAGTTGACATACCATTAACCTCACATCACCGTTTCATAAGTCTTGGTGGTGGGCACCTGGTGAGAGGCTGAGGGAAAACAAAAGACAGCTCTCTGGGTCAGCTGAGTATTTGCAGGTGACCTGAACTTCTTGTATGGAAGCCAGCATGCCCAAAAGTTTTTTTCAATTTACTTTAGTTACAGTTTTCACAAACTGCATAATATCTGGTTGTTTGCCTCACTCTAGGAAGTGACTACTCTAGGTTTGATCTCACAGGCAAATGCACAAGATAAAAGCAATTGAAACTGACGAAAATGGACATTCACTGCCTAGGGGAAAATAAATGTTCTTTCTATGTGATTTCCTCTTTCTCAGCCCAAGAGTTGGATCCTGCTGTGTCTCCTGCTGTTCAGGTGAGGCTACAAAGAGTGAACTATGTTGACCTATCAGGTCTGTGCCTTTCTGTGTTTTCAATGTTTTTTTTTTTCCCCTCCAAAGTTTGCCTGTATGCCTTCCCTCATTGCTGTTGTTATCCTTCACTTTACAATCATTAGGTGATATTTATTTGCAGTTTATGGAGACATTGAAACCTGGGGTCTTCGCAGGTGCTTCTTGTTGACATACATGGAAAATTTAAAACTATTTGACTTAATAGCACTCAAATATCTGGAAATTTTGTGGCTCATCCATATAATGGAACGCTATTCATATATAAAAAGAATGAATACTGTATCAGTAATAACTGATATACGAAAGTCTTTCCAGGAAAACCATTGTTAATATGATAAGAATGGTTTGCACAGCATCAAGTTAACCTAGCAGCCAAGGAGAGTGGACTAGAATGTGCATGTGTGAACAACGATGACTTCACTGTATTAGTCAGTGGGGGTGGTAGATGCTGTTGAGTGAGCATGTGTACTCTGTGGCCATCTCATTCAAAATGATTGAGCAAGTAGAGCAATGAATCTGCATCAAATTTTGCATTAATCTTGAACATTCCTCCATGGAAACTATTTGGCTGATTCAGAAGGCCGTAGTTATGGGCAACTGGTGATTGGCAGCTTCATCACAACAATGCACTTGCTCATGCATCACATCTCATGCAGAGTTTTTTGATGAAACATCGAATCATCCAGGTGACTCAGTGCCCCTACAGCCTAGATTTGATGCCCTGTGACTTCTGGCTTTTCCCAAAACTAAAATCTCCTTTGAAAGGGAAGAGATTTCAGATCGTTGATGAAATTCAGGAAAATACAACAGGGCAGCCGATGGTGATTAGAACTGGGTGCGGTTCTGAGGTGTCTCCTTCGAAGGGGTCTGAGGTGTCATTGTCCAATGTACAATATTTCTTGTATCTTCTTCAATAAATGTATGTAATTTTCATATTACTTGGCTGGATACTTTCTGGATAGACCTCATATGTTATGAAATGGATAAGCCTTGAAAAGTGTATGCTAAATGAGCCCTGGCTGGTGTGGATTGAGCACTGTCAGCCTGGGAACCAAAGAGTCACTGGTTGGGTTCCCAATTGGGGCACATGCCTGGGTTGCGGGCCAGGTCCCCAGTAGGGGTGCACAAGAAGCAACGATACATTGATGTTTCCCTCCCTCTCTTTCTCCCTCTCTCCTCCTCTGTCTAAAAATAAAAAATAAATAAATAAAAATAAAAAAGAGAAAGGTATATGCTAAATGAAAGAAGCCAGACACAAGACCATATATGTTATATGATTCCATTCACATGAAATGTCCAGAATAGGAAAATCTATTGAAACAACGAAGATTAGTGTTTGTTTAGGGCTTGTGTGAGGGAGTGATGGGGTAGAAAAGGGAGTGATAGCTAAAGGGTATCTTTCTGAGGTAATGCAAATGTTCTAAGAGGGTATGATGATGGTTGCTTATTTATAAATATAGTAAAAACCATTAAAGTGTGTAGTTTAAATGTATGGTGTGTCAGTGATATCTCAGTAAAGCCATTTAAAATATTCAGTTCTAGGTATATATCCAAAAGAGTTGAAAGCAGGGTCTCAAAGAGATATTTTTACATTCATTTTCATAGCCGCTTTATTCACAATAGTTGAAAAGTGGAAGCAACTGAAGTATCTTCTGAGGCCGTATTCTCTCCTGGTTTTCCTGCTACTTTGCTGATCTTCTTCCTCTTCCTGAGTTATAAATGTTAGAGTTCCCCCAGGCTCAGTTTAATTTATATTCTCTGAATAATTCCATCCACTCTTATGGTTTATAGTAATGATTTCCACATCTTTCTCTAGCCCTGTTATCTGTTCTGAGCTTCGGATTGAAATGTCCAACTGCTCATTTGAAATTTCCACTTGGACATGTAACAGACATCTCATGTCTAAGGCATTATTCTTCCTTCCTGCTTTGTCCCACTCCCTCAAACCTTCTGCTCTGCTCTTCTCAATTGCAAATAATGGCCAACACATTAATCTAGTTGCTCAGGCTGAAAAGCTAAATGTCATCCTTACATCATCTTTTTCACTCATCCCCAGCATCCAATTCATTAGCAGCAATCCCATTGGCTAAATCTCCAAAACATATCCTGAACTCAACTGCTTTTCACTATTTCCACTCTAAATGCCCCCGGCCAAACATTTGCATTTTTCACCTGGACTGCTGCAAAGCTTCTTATATCCACTCTTGCTCCATTATGGTTTGTTCTGCACATGATATCTGGAGGGTTCATATCACTCTTTTAAAAAAAAAATGTCTTTAGTGTTTTTCTCTCTTATACAGAATTACATTAAAAGCACTTACCATGGCTCTACTTCTCTGACTTCATCCCTTGCCCCGCTCTCTCGGTTCTAATAATATTGGCATCTTGCTGTTATTGAACATTTCAAGTCTATTCCTGTTGAGGGGCTTTACACTTGCTGGTTACTCTGCATGGAATGCTCTGCCCCTCCATTTATTTGCACACAGCCACTCTTGCTCATTATTTAACTATCAAATCAAATATCACCTCCTCAGAAAATATCTTTTCTGGCTACCATATTTAAAGTAGCCCTATTCCCATTACTTTTCATCCCAGTACTTCGAGTTACTTTCTTCTTGTTAACATTCTCTGAATTTTTCTAATATACCTAAATGTCCAATTTTGTTCAAAACACATTTGAATCTAATGGATAGAATTCCTTTAAGTAGTAATCTCTTTGGGGAAGGAATGCCAAGACTCTGACATAGCTGCTCTCTCCCTATGTGCTTGTGCCTAAGATGGTGTCTGCGTGTGTGAAGCGTTATGGTGTGAAGAGGAAGCCTGAGACCTTGAATACATTTGATCTCCTTGTAGTATTCTCTTACATCTCTGAGTGCTCAGCAACCTGTTGGTCAGCAAGTGGTGTATCTTATGGCCTGGCCTTTCTATGCTTGCTAAGAGCCTGGAAGCCAACCACAGCTCTTCCTGAGGTTGGCTGTTACTACTTTTTGTTCCCTGCCCAGTGAAATCTATTGTACAAACCTATTTCCCCTTATACTTGCCAGTCAGTTTTCTTGGCTACCTCTCCTATTTCTCCACAGGATATTCAGGAACTTCTGAAACATGTTTGTTTAATTATTTATTTATTTATCGAAAGTAAACATACTCTTTAATGGGGGATAGGAGGGAAATATCCGGGCTGGAGTGGGGTTGGGGTGTCAGAAACACATCACCCTACAGGATAAATCAGCTCTGGCCTCCTGGATCTGGCTCTGCAGTTCATGAAAAGTGGCCTTAATTAGTCCACAGTGCCCAAGGCATAGCAGCCAGGACACACCAGCAAGTAGGTGGGCAGTGGCCACAAGACCTCCTGACATAATGAAGGCAGCTCCAGGTCGAGGGCACCCAGACAGAGCCCAGGAGAGCCAGTGCCCAAAGCCTCCGTGCTAATTCCATAATGGTTGCTTCAGGGCCACGCTGCCACCCTCCTCACTCTCTCCATTCAACCCTCTGAACACATTTTATATTACACCTGAGCTAATGGCAACTCACCTGCAGAGCTCTTTCTTAGACCCTGTAACTAATTTTGTATATGGAATTTTGCATCCTATATATTTTAAAACTTCCTCCCCACCCATCACATAAGCCTCAAGACCCACAAACTTGGATTCACCCTTCTGAGTGTGCTCAAAGACACTCTGAGTTGCTAAATGCAGGCCTTCTCCTTCCTCTCAACTACACCAGGGCATCACTTTTGCTGATATGTGACTGTTTACTTGTTGTTGTGGGTATAGTCTGCAAGCCATCTCTACTTGGAATTCCAAGCAGAAGCAAAGCAAAAATGCTCTCTCTCTAAAAAAAAAAGAAAAAGAAAAAACAAACTATTGATTGATTTTAGAAAGAGAGAGAGCAAAACATTGATTTGTTGTTCTACTTATTTATGCATTCATCGGATGACTCCTGTAGGTGCACTGACAGGAGACTGAACCTACAACCTTGGTGTGTGGGGACAAGGCTCTAACCAACTGATCTACCTGGTCAGGGATGCTTTTTATTCTGAAAAGCTGGAGTAGGAAGATAGGGACGTGTGTCTCTCAATTGTTGCTTCTTTTATCTCTTCCTTCTTCTTCCATCTACCTTTTGAGTCAGGATAGATAGAAAGAGCATCTCCTCTGGACTACAGAACTCTATGAGATTCTCACTGTGTGCTGAACTTCATAGGTTAAATGGCATTAAGAAAATTGAGCAAATTCTTTTTCTCTCTATGAGTCCTGTGCTGGTAATCATTTGTTGAATAAAGAAATAAGTCTCAGAGCTATACTTCAGGCAAGGGTCTATAATGAAACATGATTTAAAGAAGAAAATTAAAGTGATCCAGTTTGATATTTGCAAAATATTTTGCCACTATATTTTACTTTTTAAAGAGAAGTCAGAAAATTGGATTTGTATGTGAAACATCCCATTTTATTTTATTTTTAAAAAGATTTTATTTATTTATCTTTACAGGCAGGAGAAGGGAGGGAGAAAGGGAAGGAAACATCACTGTGTGGTTGCCTCTCAAGCGCCCTTTACTGGGAACATAGCCTGCAACCCAGGCATGCGCCCTGACTGGTAATTGAACTGACCCTTTGGTTCACAGGCCTGCACTCAATTCTTTGAGCCACACCACCCAGGGCTGAAATATCTCATTTTAAACGTTGACATATAATTAAAAAATTTTTAAAAGATATAATTTGCTCTTAGTGGTGCTAGCAACCAAAAGTGGTCTAAGAGATTTAGTGATAACAATTGATCCTTGCAACAACCCACTTTACAGATGAGGGAACTGATGTACAGAGCAAGTAACTTGACCAAGATCACATAGCTATACTTAGTGCAAACTAAATACATGTCTGTGGAATGATTTGTTTGTAAGACCACTGATTTGCGACCTCCAGTTTATAGTTGAATAAGCCAGGAAGAAAAAGGCTGTGCATTCTGGCTTGGCTTCTCTGCTAAATGACCTTGGACTAGTCACTTAATCTACATAAAACCCTCTGTAATGTTAGGATGATTAAACTCGCAGTGTTCACTAATGTTGGCTTTCTCTTTTCTCCTTCCCTATATGGATGATTGTACTGAACATTCGTGGTGTGCTTGTATATTATCTGGAATGCACAAATCGTACCTATTGTTCAAGTGTCAATACATTCTCAGTACTTCTAGAAACAGTCTGATATAGGAGACAGCCTAGGACTGAGGGTCAAGATGCCCATTTCATCCCTGATACTGTTACTAATCCTTTGGGTGATCTCAAGCAAGTCACATCTTTCTGGGCCTCTGTGCCTCCTTCTTTAAAATGTGGAGTTGGATGAAACCTGGCTTTAAACTGTGTTCTGAAAAATGCAATATTTCTCTAATGGTGGGAGAGGGCATGAAAGAGAAGACAGAGGGCAAAGGGGAGGTCTGATGAGTAGTTTTATGGGTTCCCTATTTTCACATTAAACTTAAAACTTCATTTTAAGTCATCGGGTTTTATTAGAAGGGAATATTCCATGACCAATAAAAAAGATGGAAACTACTAGACCTTTCATGTACCCATATTCCCTGGAACTATCTTTTCTTGGCTTCTCTTTTTATTCCCTCTTGTCCTGCACATGGAACTAAAGGGTCTGACAGGTCTGACTCCACCAATTTCACAGATAGTTTCAACAAAATATGATGGATTAATAAAGTCCTCAGTTTCAAAACAACTACCAAGTGACACACAAAAATTAAAGTGACATACAGAAGTTTACATCTCATTATCCTATGACTTTGGAAGTTGTTTTTTTTTTTTTGTTTGTTTTTAATCATGGGAAATGATCTTCAGAGGCAACTTCTTTGGGCTTCTTACTTATATGATATCCCTAAGCTACCATCATGAATTCCATTAGGGCGATTTTCTCCACCTGAAGCTGGGGGACTGGAATGGATAGCGAGAAATCAATCAAGCCCCCATTCTCTTCAGTTATCCTCAGCTTTGGTTTCAGGGCAAGATAGATACGAATCTATTGTTCAGTTTTCTGCTTAGAGATTAAGGTCTTTATCCTTTAAGTCAAATTCTCAAAGCTGCTTCCACCATGGTGAGTGAGGGCACACGTTATCTGCAAATCATCACACATCTTCAGAGAAGAATTACAATTTTCTTAAAGTATCATGGAACTTTAATCTTCTAGGTGAAAAATTTATCTCTTGCTTTCAAGACAGCTTGGTGCATTGAACAAACTGGATGAATGTGACTGAAATCTTGAGCCTAATTTCACACCTGCTTCTAGGTGCCTTGGGACAATTACAATACTTCCCGTGACCAGGCTGCAATTTTACCATTGGCAGCATTGGAGTAGATGGTTCCCAAAATCCTCTTGATTTAGATATTCTAAGGACAAATTACTATCGAGGAAATTATCTCCAGTTGTTTGTTCAATCTTCAAAATCAACAAAGGATCTGATTTTGAGGCTAGGCAGTCAGAGTTGACCCTTAATGGTCTACGCCCTGTGCTTCAGACAGGCTGTCTAAAGGAAGGAAAGCTGTGTCTCCTTCAAATGACTGACTGTTCCCCCATTGGTTGGGATTCTTCACCATCAGAGGTCCATTGAGAACTTCAGTTCACCATCATTTTCTCTTTACAATGGTATCTCTCCAGTCACGTGTAAGATGGTGATCTAGACCCCTCAACAACATTTCACCCAATTCTCCAGATAGCCCTTTCACTATTTCTTTCACTCCTCCTTCATCACTGCATCATGGTCCCTTTAAGACAGCAGCCATAGTTGAGTGGTGGGAGTAGCTGCTGGAAGCAAAGAGACTTGCAGGATTTGGCCTACACTGGGCCACTCACCGCGCAGGCTCAGGACCGGGGGCTTGGTGGGAAAGGAAGGAGGGGCTTAAGGTGCGCCTGCGCACCAGGGGCGCGCGCAAGGGGCTGGTTTAGTGATCCCTTTAAGAAACCGCAGGCGGAGGAATTTCTCTGAGAGAAAATAATCCTACTCACGGGGCCCCTTAGAGGCCATTAACCCCCCGAGTCCCAGCCCCCCTCTCCTGGGCAGGCCCTACCGCCCACGCGCGCACCCGTGGGATCTCAAGATCTCCGACCCAGCGCGCGGCATCCGCCCCCTCCCCACTTTCAGCATTGGTCTCCACTAGGTCCCGGGAAGCTGCCGCGAGGTGGCCGTGCCTGCAGTGTGGGCGGGGGCCGGGGGCCCGAGAGCTTTCACCGCCACCGCGCCAGGAGCCGCAGCGGTTCCAAGCGGGGCCCAACATGGCGGAGAGAGAGGTGGAGTCCGGCCCCCGAAAGAGGGTAGGTGAGGTGAGGCAGAACTCGGGCAGCGGGGGGCGGGGCGGGAGCTGCGTCTCGGGGCCGGGGACGGGAATGGCCAAGCGCAGGCTTGTGGAGGGGTCGCCGAGTCCGGGTTGGGGAAAGGTTGCGGTCTGAACTGAGGCAACCTTGGGTCCGAAACGTTCTGGAGAGTGGTTCTTGGGCAGGTGGGACAAAGATTTGCTGGTGGTTGGGAGGGGGAGGGGCAGGGGCTGTTGTTTGCTTTTAAAAATTTGTCCAGCACTGAGGGGTTGGTTACTTGGGTCAGGGGAAGGCAGGTGTAAGATTTTCAAGTACATCTTCAGTAAATCACAGTTTGGAAGTTTAACTGGGGAGAGGTCCGGTGGGGGTGGTGGTGGTGGCGGGAATAAGTCGTGACGGGGGTCTCATGAGAGATAACCAGAGGGTTCTTAAGTAACACCATTGCGAATTCATTTTCCTGCCTCCTTTACCTCCTCCCCCCATAACCGTTACAGACCAAGGTGGGGAGGTGGTGCTCTTAGCTGTGAAGAAGTGGGGTCATTGGCATGTCCTGATTTAGGAAAAAGATTTTGGTAACTATAAACGTCATGTTCTAGTCTAGTCTTTTTACCAACAATTAAGAACGTGGAAGAGTATGACAAGTTTTGTCATCACAAGGGTGTACCCAACCAACCTGCAGAGGTGGAGACAATTCTATATAGATGTTGAATGCTTTTCAAAGTTCGTCCGGAAACTTTTAAAATTTAATTCTGAATGATTTTTTTTTTTTGATGGGGAACAATACAGTACCACCACTTGAGCAATATTTTTCAGACTTTTACGTCCTCCGCCCCATAGCACATTAAACAGTGAGTTTCCTATTAGGAATCTTACTTTTAGGAATGGTTTCAAATGATCAAATTAGTTTTAAGCCAACTGCGGAAAAAATTACTACTTTATTGGGAATGCCCTTTTGATTTAGCACAAAATTAGCAATATCATATATGATACTTCAGTTAACATTTTGAGCGAGTGCTTATTATGTGCCTAGCACTATGCTTTCTAGGAAGAATTTAACTTAACATTAATTCTATGTAAAACCCATTTTTCAGATGAGGAAATGTAGGCATAGAGGGGTTAAGTAATTAAATTAAGATCAGATAGCTAAAGATATTTAGTTGAGATTTGAATCCAGGTTTGTCGCAACTACAGTGCTTGTGTTGGACGCCACATAGGAGATTCTTTAATCTATGTTTCTCTCCCTAAAAGCTTGAATTGTAAATAACCATAGAAGTGCCTAGTGGTATTTTTTAAACAATTTATTAGGAAAATATTTTCGGCTACACAGCAAAATTGAAAAGTTTACAGGGCACATCTTTGTATCCACAACCTAGATTTACCATTAATATTTTACTACTTGTTTTATCACGTTTGTCTATTTAACTATCTCTTTATCCATTCATCGGTTGTTAATGCATTTCATTGTATTTTGAGCAATTAAAATTTAATGTTTATAGTCTTAGGTTTATAAAACTTTATATCCTTCTTATGCAATAATTAGTCATAGGTAGAACAAGTTAAGCTGTATATTATGTCCAAAAAGTCCATTTAATATAAATATTGGGTGTGAAATGCACATGTTTTGAAATTTTAAATTTTTCTTCAAGTTGTGAGTTTTAAGTGATACTCCCTCATTAGTCTTGAATGAAGGCATATGGCATATGGTCACCAATTAAAATATATAGGGTAAATTACTTTAGATGTATAATGGTCATTCAGGATCTCTGAATTCATCTACTAATGCTGTTGTCATAAGATAGAGCGTTCTAGAAAACATGTACTTTGGTAACAAATTCAACTAGATTTTATTCTATAAAATAAGTTAAATTTATTGATTTTTATTATTATTTTTTTTTTAGAGAGAAGAAGGTTTAGGGGGAGGGGGAGAGAGAGAGAAACATTGATTTTGTTGTTCCACCTATCCATGCATTCCTTGGTTGCTGCTTATATGTGCCCTGGCGTAGATCAAACCCACAACCTTGGTGTATTGGGATGATGCTCTGATCAACTGAGCTACCCAGCCAGGGCTCTAAAATAAGTTTTAAAATTTATTAGGGCTCTAAAATAAGTTTTAAAATTTATAAGTTTTAAAATTTTTATTAGGTTGGCTTATTCTAAGTAGTGAAATTATTTTATGCTTGCATATTAAAATAGATTGTTATAAAGCATGGGATCTCATTCAATCTGGTGGCTATATTTTTTGTGAAATTCGTATGTCTTCAAAGTTTACATAGAAAATAATAATTTGTAAATGTATGTGATTACCTGGTCTAGTAAGTTGTGTCCATTTTTGTATTTGAACTACTCTGTATATTAAATTTGATTTGGTATGCTTAAAAGAAAGAAAAGGCATTTATAAGTGGTATGCTTCCATTTTTGTAAAAACAAACTGACCTTTCTCCCATCTTCATATATGTGTCTATATCTGTATATGTATGAGCTTGCAGAAATTTGTGGAGGCTACATGTCAGGGTGTTACCATAGGTCACTTTCAGGGGTGGAATGAAAAAAGAAATAAAGGGGAAAATTTTGCAAAAATTTATTTGGTGTAATAGTTGAAGTGTAGATTATAAAATTACCTATATTATTATTATAAATATGTAAAATTGTTTTTTTAGAGATTACTTATTTTTAGAGAGAGGGGAAGAAAGGGAGAAAGAGAGGGGGAGAAACATCAATGTGAGACGGAAACATAGATTGGTTGCCTTTCACACGCCAACTGGGGACCTGGCCTGCAACCCAGAATTCACTCTAGTTGGGAATCAAACCTGCGACTCTTGGGTTCGCAGGCTGGCACTCAATCCACTAACTTAAAACAGAAAAAAAGAAAATATACACTAAATATTTTAAATCTGTGATTGATTTTAAAGGTAACATTTGTGCTGTCTTTGAAAATGGAATGAGTTTATTTACTAAAGAAAAATTAGATAAATGTAAAATTGTAATTTCTATGGATGTTTAGAAGATTTTTTAAAAAAAAAATACTAATTTTAGAGAGAGGGAAGGGAAGGGAGAAAGAGAAATATTGATTTGTTGTTCCCACTTAGTTATGCATTCATTTGTTGCTTCTTGTATGTGCCCTGACCAGAGATCGAACTCAAAACACTCTAGCTGAACTATCTGGTCAGGTCCTAGACGATATTTTTTTAACTTAAAAGTTCCCAAATTCCATATTTTATTGGGTATAAATAATTGTAAATGAATTCACACTACCATGTATATTCAGTTCTATTTAGATGTTTCTAACTTCTACACCGACACTGCTAGTTTTCCATAATGCCCTGATTTTATCTGTGAGTCATTTAGACACTTTATCCTAGCTCAGGGAACCTTGGCAGTACTGATACCATCTCAAGTATGTTGGATACCTAATGAGGTAGGAGATTTTTTTTTTTTAAGATTTTATTTATTTATTTTTAGAGAGATGGGGAAGGGAGGGAAAAAGAGAGGGAGTGAAACATCAATGTGTGGTTACCTCTAGCACACCCCATACTGGGGACCTGGCCTGCAACCCAGACATGTGCCCTGACTGGGAATCAAACCGGTGATGCTTTGGTTCACAGGCCTGCGCTCAATCCACTGAGCTACACCAGCCAGGGCAGGAGATATTTTTGAATGCTATATTAGGGAACCAACCACTCTTTTTAAAAATTTAACCTTTATTGTATTTCTTTTCCATTACCATTTAGTCCCCTACCAACAACCACTCTTTAATGAAGACTACCATTTCCTTTAAATAGTCTGGTTATCTGAGTTTACCGTATATAATTATTTTAGCAAAGAGAAGAGAAAGGAAGACATTATAGCATAGTATTAGGTTGAACCGTACAAAATTACTAATATTTAACCATTTGACCTATAAAAATGTGTTTTCGTATGGCTCAACCTAAAATTTAGGGCATGAGCTCCTCCCCCCCCCCCCCCCCCCCCCCCCCCCCCCCCCCCGCTTCCTTTCTTCCATTTTAGACGAGGGGAAAGGAGGGAGAAAGAAGGAGAGAAACATCGATGTGAGAGAGAATCATAGATTGATTGCCTCTTGTATGAGCCCCTACTGGGGCCTGCACCTGCAACCCAGGCATGTGCTCTGACCAGTAATCAAACCAGCAACCCTTTGCCCTGTGTGACATTGCCCAGCCAACTGAGCCATACAGGTTAAGGCAGGCATGAGCTTTTCAAAGTCAGATTATGGTACAATCTTTCATTATTTAGCAATATCGGGATAGCAGCATCCCTATGTACTTTCTTAAGTATGTTTTACTGATTTTGCTGTTACAGTTGTCCCATTTTTCCCCCTTAATTCCCCTCCACCCTGGATCCTCTCTCCTGCTAGCATCCCCCTGCCTTAGTTCATGTCCATGGGTCATACATATAAGTTCTTTAGCTTCTCCATTTCCTATACTATTCTTAACCCTAGATGGGAAGCCCTGTCTATTTTGTGCTTACCAGTTATGCTTCTCATTCCCTGTACCTTTTTCCCTCATTCTCCACACCCCCCGTAACCCTCCATGTGATCTTCATTTCTGTGATTCTTTTCCTGTTCTAGTGTTTGCTTAGTTTTTGTTTTTTTGTTTTAGGTGTAGTAGTTGATAGTTGTGAGTTCATTGTCATTTTACTGTTTATAGTTTTGATCTTTTTTTTTTCCTTAGATTAGTCCCTTTGGCATTTCATATAATAAGGGGTTGGTGATGATGAACTCCTTAACTTTACCTTATCTGGGAAGCACTTTATCTGCTTTTCCATTCTAAATGATAGCTTTGCTAGGTCTAGTAATCTAGGTTGTAGGTCCTAGCTTTTTATGACCTTGAGTACTTCTTTCCAGCTCCTTCTTGACTAAGATTTCTTTAGAGAAATCAGCGATAGTCTTACGGGAACTCCTTTGTAGGTAACTGTGTTCTTTTCTCTTGCTGCTTTTAAGATTCTCTCATCTTTAATCTTGAGTAATGTAATTATGATTTGTCTTGGTGTGTTTCTCCTTGGATCCAACTCCTTTGGGACTCTCTGAGCTTTCTGGACTTGCATGTCTAGTTCCTTCGCCAGATTGGGGAAGTTCACCTTCATTATTTTTTCAAATAAGTTTTCAGTTTCTTGCTCTTCCTCTTCTCCTTCTGGCACCCCTATGATTCCTATGTTGGAACCTTTAAGGTTGTCCTAGAGGTTCCTAAGCCTCTCCTCATTTTTTTTGAATTCTTGTTTCTTCATTGTGTTCTGGTTGAATATTTATTTTTTCTTAACTGTTCCAAATTGTTGATTTGAGTCCTGGTTTCCTTCCCTTCACTGTTGGTTCCCGAATATTTTTCTTTATTTCACTTTGCATATCCTTCACTTCCTTTATTTTGCAGCCATACTCAAACATTTCTGTGAGCATACTGATTACCAGTATTTTGAACTGCATCTGATAGATTGGCTATCTCCTTGTTGCTTAGTTGTTTTTCTAGAGTTTTGATCTGTTCTTTAATTTGGGCCATATTTCTTTGTCTCAGTGCACCTGTTTCATTGTAAGGGGTGGAGCCTTAGGTATTTGCCAGGGTGGGGCAACCCACTTCACTGCATTGTGGCACTGTATGTGGGGGAGGGTCTGAGAGGGAACAGTGCTGCTTGTATGGTTTTCACCCTGCTTCCATTCACTTCCCTCACGTTCCACAAGTGGATTGTGCCCTTTCAGGTGCCAATTCCCAGGTGGGTGGGTGGGCGGATGGGCTTGTGTACATTCTAGGATCCTGTGGGCCCCTCCAACAGAGTCTCCTGTGAGAGCAGGACTTTTTCCCACTGCCACAACCCCCACAGGTTTTTACAGAGGTTTTGAGGCTTTGGTTTCCTGCGCTGGAACCCTGGATTGCATGGTGTGTCTTGCTCCCCAGGTGTTCCTCCTGGCTTATCTGCAGGCAAATGTGGAATATCCCAGTCTGTCAGCCACCTCTTTGCCCACTCCGGCTTCCCATCTCCACTCCTCCTGCCAGTCTGGATGAATGTTTCTTTAACTCCTTTGTTGGTGGACTTCCATATAATTCGATTTTCTGGCATTTCTGGTTGTTTCTTGTTTTTAAATCAGTTGTTATCCTTCTTTTGGTTGTGTGATGAAACAAAGCGTATCTACCTATGCCTCCATCTTGACTGGAAGCTCCCATGTACTTTCTTATATTTAAGGAATAGTTAATATTTTAATTTCATTCCTAACTGTTTTTCTACCTTCTCAAGAGCTTGAACTAGCTGTCTTCTTGCCTTTGACCAAAGATAGTACCTGAGAAACATTTTCTATCCAACATATAGACTACCTACTAATATGAGCTCTTTGAGGTTGGAGATCTCATATACTCATCTTTCTTTACATCTCCCAGTATGTTGTCTTATAAATTTAAATGTTATGTATGTATACTCACGTACACATTTATAGGCAAAATAAAAAAATACTTACGTTTCATAATTCCCTATCAGTATAGAATATAAAATATAGATAGGTATAGTGAAACCTCATGTCTGTTGCCCAGCTTTGACAGTTCAACAGTGAATCAATATTTTGCCACTTTCTTGTCTCATCTTCCTTTTTCTTTGATTTTTTTGTTGAAATAATCTTAGGCATTACATCGTTCATACATATTTCTGTATGTATTTCTAATGGGTAAGAATGAAAAAAAAATACAGCCACAATACTATTATAGCTAACGAAATTAAGGGTTGTTTAATCCAGTCTCTGTTCAGATTTCTCTGATTCTTTAAGTATCTTTTTACATTTGGTTTGTTTAAATCACAATCCAAATAAGATTTACCATTTCATTTGGTTTATATGTCTCTTAAGTTTCTCTCACCCTTAACCACCTCACTCCCTATCCTATACCACCTGCACTTCTTCCCATGCTATTTGTTGAAAAAGTAGGTCATTTGTCCAGGAGAATTTTCCACATTCTGGATTTGGTTGATTGAATTCTTGTGGTATCTGATATATTCTATTACCCTTCTTATATCCCACAAATTAGTAGTTAGATATATAGGGCAGTAGTTCTCAACTTTGGCTGAAACTTTAGTAGAATTACCTGGAGAGCTCTTACTTAAAAAACATTTTTTTTTGTAAAGTAGGTTTTTTTTTTTTTTAAGAGAGAGAGACATCAGTATGAGAGAGATACATTGATTGGTTGCTTCCCGTATGCGCCCTGACCATGGGATGACCACAACCTAGGTATGTGACTTGACTAGGAATCAAACCGGCAATCTTTCGGTCCACAGGATAACACTCCAACAAATGGAGCCACACTGGCCAGGGCACCTAGAGAGCTTTTAAATATCCTGATTTTCAGGTCACATTTCAGATCAATTAAACCAGAATCCATGAGATGGATTGTAGACATCAAAAGTTAAAAAAAATTTTCCTAAGTGATTACAGTCTGCAGCCAAGGTTGAGGACTTGAATTGGTTAGAGCTTGATAATATTTAGGTTCAGTTTTTTTAGAAAGAAAAATTCATAAGTATATTGGTTATATAATTTATTTCTAGTCAGACAATTTTAAGAATGAAAGGATGTGCTAGTTAATAATTACAGTGGAATGATAGCCATAAACTGCGACTGTCCTGGACAAATTAGGGTATATAGTTATCCTGTTAGAGGATTCTGTGAATTCTTGTTGCATCATTGTAAGAGACATATAAATGGTTGTGGCACTTACAGTGATAGTAAAATTGATCAGTTTATGTTGTGTCAGTGGGATCCAAATATTATAGTTTATTAACTTTGCACCTGATATATTTATCAGCCATTGATGATTATTGCCTACATTCGTTATTTTATTAGAAGAGTGATTTTTCTGTATATTCTCCTATGTTTATTCACTGGAATTCTTTCACAAAGAATTCCCTCATTAATTATTTGTTTACCCTGTAATATCATTTGTACAGCAAAAGCAGAGTGGATGTTTAGTTTTCCCCATTATTTACCAATTTTTAGAAGAATGAATTGATGGCTTAGCAAATCCCAAAGGTAATGTTTGGGAGGGGATATCATAATAAACTTATGGATTTTAATATATTTGTTATATTTAAATTTATTATCAGTATTTTTTTTTTTCGATGTTTAAAATTGTCACATTTTGAGCTGCCATAACAAATCACTACAAACTTGGTGGCTTAAGACAACAGAAATTTATTTGCTCACAGTTCTGGAGGTTAGAAGTCTGAAATCAAGGTGTGGGTTGGTTCGTGCTGTCTCTGAAGGCTCAAAGGAAGAATCTTTGGTCTCTGCCAACTTTTGGTGGCCTCAGATGTCCCTTGATCTGTGCCAGTGTAATGCCAGTCTTTGCCTGAGTTCACATGGCCTTTTCTCTGTCTGTATCTTTTGTTTCTTTTAAGGACAGTCTTCTTTGGATTTAGGGTCCATTCAAATCTAGGATGATCTCATCTCAAGATCCTTATATTAATTACACCTAGAAAGAAGAAAAAGTTCGTTTTTTTTTTTATTGTCTTTTTTTTTTAAGATTTTATTTATTACTTTTAGAGAGGGGGGAAAGGAGGGGGAAAGAGAGGGAGAGAAACATCAGTGTACGAGAGATACATTGATTCTTTGCCTCTCACATGCCCCCTACTATGGACCTGGCTGGCAAACCAGGCATGTGCCCTGATTGGAAATCAAACCAGCGACCTTTTGGTTCACAAGCCAGTGCTCAATCCACTGAGCCACACCAGCCAGGCCTAGAAAGAAGTTTATTCCAAAAAGGTCACATTCTAAGATTCTAGGTGGACATAGCCTTTGGGGGCCACAATTCAGCCTACAACAGGGTCTTTAAGGTTAGCACCTGAATCCTTTTTAAAAATTGTTGTTATTTTATACTTAAACAATTACCTTACATTTTTTATGTGCAAAATATAACACAAAATTTAATAATTTTGACCATTTAAAGAGTATAATTCAGTGTCATTATGTACATTAACAATGTTGTGCAACTATCACCACTCACTGTCTATTTAATCCCAAACAGAAACTCTGTACACATTAGGGAATAACTCCTCATTACCCTTCCCTCCAGCTCCTGCTATGCTTTAATCTGCTTTCTGCTTAAATGAATTTGTCTATTCAAATATTTCATGTAAGTGGAATCATATAATATTTGACCATTGGCATCTGGCTCTTTCATTTAGCATGTTTTCAAGGTTCATCCATATTGTAGCATGTTTTAGAACTTCATTGTTTTTTAATAGCTGAATAATAGTCTATTGTATGTATATACTACATTTTGTTTACTCATTCATTTGTTGTTGGACAGTGGGGTTGTTTCTACCTTCTAGCTCTTATGAAAAAATTCTATAAACTTCTATACAGCTTGCTATTTGAGTCCCTTTTTTAGGTTCTTTTGGCTATATAACTGAAAGTGTATTTGATGGGTCATATGGAAGTTCTAAGTTTATCTTTTTGAGGAATCACCAAACTTCCACAGAGGCTGTGCTAGTGTCCATTCCCACTGACAATGCAGGAGGGTTCTGATTTCTCCACATCCTCTCCAGCACTGTTCCTTTTTTTTTCTTTCTATTCTAGTGGGTGTGAAAGTAGTATCTTTTGGTTTTGGTTTATATTTTTTTAATGACTAATGATATTGGGTATGTTTTCTTACATGTATAGGCCATTTGTATATCATCCTTGGAGAAATGTTTATTTAAATTCTTTGCCCTGCCCTGGCTGGTGTGGCTCAGTGGATTGAGCATTGGCCTGTGATGTGGTCTGAGAGGTCACAGGTTCAGTTTTGGGTCAGGGCACATGCCTGGATTGTGGGCCAGATCCCCAGTTGGGGGAGTGTGAGAGGCAATCCATCAATGTTTCTCCCGCATATTGATATTTCTCTCTCTGTGCCTCTCCCTATCTTCCCCTCTCTCTAGAAAATAAATAAAATCTTTAAAAAAATGAAAATAAAATAAATTCTATGACCATTTTAATTTTTATTTAAATCCTCACCCACTGATATGTTTATTGATTTTAGAGAGGGAGGAAAGGAGAGACAGACAGACAGACAGAGAAACATCGATGTGAGAGAGAAATAATTAATATATTGTCTTCCATCTACATCTTGACCAGGGACCTAGCCTGCAACCCATGCACGTACCCTGACCCAGGGAATCGAGCTGACGATTTTGCAGGATGACACCCAACGCGCTAAGCCGCACCAGTCTGGGCTCCATTACCCATTTTTAAATTGTGTAGTTTGTCTTTCTGTTTTAGGAATTATTTATATATTCTGGATATTAAATTCTTAACGAGATAACATGATTTGCAAATATTTTCTCCCATTCTGTGGGTTGTCTTTTTACTCTCCTGATAGTGCTCTTTGATCCCCAAGTTTTCAGTTTTGATGAAGTCCAATTTATCTGTTTTCCTTTTGTAGCTTGTGCTTTTGTTGTCATATTTAAGAAACCATTGCCACATCTAGGATCAGTAGTTTTTCCAATATGTTTACTTCTAAGAGTTTTATACTTTAGCTCTTAAATTGGGTCTTTAATCCATTTTAAGTTAATTTTTGTTTATGGCATAACATAATCGTACAATTTTGTTCTTTCATATGTGGATACCCAGTTTTTTCAACATTGTGTATTGCAGTCTCTTCCCCCATTGAATGATCTTAGCACTCTTGTCAAAAATCAGTTGACTTTTGCATTAATCATCTTGGGCTTCAATAACAAAGTACCATACACTTGGTGATTTAAACCATAGAAATTTATTTCTCCCAGTTCTGAAGAATGACCTAACCCTTAATAACTTAAATGACCTAAGAAACCACCAAGTCTAATAGATGCTTTTCAGATCTTTCATCCTTTCTTTCTCTCTCCCTTTCTGCCTCTCTCCTTTGAGAGAGAGGGGAAGAGAAAGAGAAACAACAATGTGTTGTTCCACTTATTTATGTATTCATTGGTTGATTTTTGTACATGTGCTGACTAGAGTTGGAACCCACAACCTTGGCATATTGGGAGCATGCTGTAACCAACTGAGGTGCCTCAGGAAGGAAAGAACCTTTCTTATTTGACCTTAGATACCTGACTCTATTGCCCATTCCCTCCCTGAAACTTCTCCCTTTGTTTGTAAGATGGCATTCTCATAGTTCTTCTCTTGGATTGCTTCCTTTAGGTCATCTTTGACGCTTTGCATGCTCAGTAAGTATTGTTCCCTAGGCTTGTATTTTTCTTGGGTTAATCTCTTCTACAGTAGTAGTGTTTTATTTGTATTTTGATGTCTTACAAGTATTGCTAATTCAGTATGCCTAAAACAAAACTTTTTTTTTAACTGGACCCTTTATTCCTTTGGCAAGTACTTGCTCTTCCAAATTGTGCCCCATTCCTTCTCTACCTGTTTTTCTTTCTGTAGTCTGTCTTTTAATTACTGTCTTTTAGTCACCCAAATTAGAAACTTCTGAGTCATCTTGCTTTTTCCCTTTTCCTTATTCAGTTTTAATTTTTAAGTCTTGTGCAGATTACTTCAGATATGATTTTGAAAACTTTATTTCTGCTGCCACCACCCTAGTTCTGGTACTCATTTTGCTTTCTTTGTCTTCTTATTTTTATGCCTTAACAATTCTTTTTTTCTCTTTCCCTTCTCTATTGTTTTGTCTATCCCATTCATTTTATACATTTGGAGACTGCTTTGTATTTGAAAATGAGAAATTGTTCACCTACAACATGACAGGTTGGCTCCCTTAATAGTATTGCAATTCAACTCATAGAGAGCAGGCTGACAGCTTGGGGTGTGTGAGGGTGGAGGGATGGAGTAAAAAAGTGGGGAAAAAAGAGAAAGAACTCTTGAGTAGGGACAACAGTGATGATTGTGAGGGGTACTGGGGTGAGTGGAAGTGGAAGAGGGTACAGAGGGTATAAATGGTAATGGAAAAAATACAGTAAAATAAAAAACACAAAATCTTTGAACACCTTAATTCCATTTATTCCCCTCATGACTTCTATGAAATTGTTGTCATATAGTCAATTAAAAAATGTAAATTTAAAACAATTGCATAGAAGTCACAAGGGGAATGAATGGAGTTAGGTTGTTCTAAAATCTTATATTTTTTCAGTAGGAAAGTGAACACATTAAGTACAAAAAAGAGAATACTATTGCAATTCCCCAAGATAGGCACTGTTTATATTCTTTCCCTGTGACAAGAGGCAGGTTGCCTCACAGATCTCACTCTTCTCCTAGAAATTTACTTTTCTTTCAGAGAGAGTTTCTTTCTGATTTTCTCTGCCACTATTGTGCTAGCCTTGGTAGGGGTTCTACTTTGGCCCTGCAGCTCAAATGTAGAGACAGACTCTTATCCTTGCTTCATGTCACCTGGAACAATTGAGACCAGCCTGTGGCTTTTCAGTTCATAGGCCAGTGCTCAATCCACTGAGCCTCAACAAGACTTTGTTAAAAGTTCAGTAGGAAGGAATTATAAAATAGATATAATTGGTTCTTACATGTGGCTGATCAAGGAGAAATGGGCAATATTAACCTGCTGAACCTTCAGCCTGTCTTCTAGTGAGCAGAGGACATCTTTTCTTTGGAACCAAGAAACAGGTTGAAATCTGGGGGGAAAGAATTAGTTTTTTGCCTTTTCTTCTAATGACCTATTATCCTGACCTATAATTTGTTGTCTTTTGGCTGAATGGATGTCAGTTCACTCTAGGAGATTATCTCCTTTCATCAGAGTTGTGTTATTTGTACCTTGGCTCCAGTAGAGCAAACAGACCAACCTCAGTACAAGAGAGATTGTTTGTTTATTCAGCATATTTAATTTAGGATGTGTATCAGGCATGGTTTTAGGTGCTGGAGAAATAGTAATGAACGAGAAAGACAAAGGTTGTGTTAGTGTTGGGGGCAGGATAGGAAATAAGTAAGAAACGTAATTTCAGGCAGTGAAAAAAATAATATAGCATGAGATAATATAATAGTGATTGGAGTGGGAAGAAACAATGTTAGATATTTCTCTGAAAAGCCATTGTGTGGTTTTAAAATATGATTTATTAAAAAATTCCTTTAGATTCTGTGTACAAGACAAACTTCAAGGAGCGAGATGGGAAACAGGGTCAGTTAAGAAGCTGTTGATGTAATCCTCATGTGGAATAATCATAGTTTGGTTGGGTAGAGATGGTGAGAATTGATTGTGATACAGTTTGGAGGGGGAGTCCATAGACTTATTGATGACTACAAAGAAATAAGAACACTGTTGACCCCTAGTTTTTCACTTTGAAGAACCAGATAGAGCTTTAGCTTATGTGGCTTGATTGGTTGGAGTGCTGTCCTATAACTGAAAGGTTGCCAGTTTGATTTCCAGTCAGGTTACGTACCCAGGGTGCATTTCTATCCCCAGTGGTCCCACCGCGTCCAGGAGGCTACCAGTCAGTGCTTCTTTCTCGCATTGATGTTTCTCTATCTTTCTCCCTTCTTCTTCCATGAAAAGAAATGAAAAAATGTCCTCGGGTGAGTGTATAAAAAAACAAAAGAATAGCGAGATAATTGGTGGTACCATAAATGGAGATGGAGATGAAAGAGGAAGCTATTATTTCCTGACTTTAGGTTACTCTCCTGATCTAATTTATTTATGCTTATGTAACAACTTTAGTGTTAGTGTCTAGATCAGAGTTTCTTAGCCTTGGAACTATTGACATTTTGGACCAGATAACTTCTTTGTTGGGTATGGGGGGTAAGTTGTCTTGTGCATTGTGGATGTTTAGCAGCGTATTTACCATCTGACAACTATATACCAGTAGCACCGACTCCCTTTTTGTGACAACTAAAGCTCTCTTCAGACATTGCCAAGTGATTCCCTGGAGGAGGGGGCAGGGGTAGGGGCAGAATTGCTCTGGTTGAGTAAAACTGGTGTAGGTACTCAATCATATATTCTAAAGACTTGTCCGAAGTTTTGATAAATGCATATAGTTTGGTAACTACCACTACAGTAAAGATAGAACAGAGTTCCATTGTCCCCCATACTCCTTCATGTCTCTTTATAGCTAGCCTTTCCCCTACTTTTAGCTCTGATTGCTTTTCTATTCTATAATTTTGCCTTTTTAGGAAATCATAAATGACATCTTAAAGTTTGCAGCCTTTTGAATTTTGCTTTTTTTTACTTGGTGTTTGAAATCATTCATGTTGATTCATTTATTGGTGGCTAATACTCCATTTTATGGATGTACCACAGTTTATCTTTTTGCCAGTTTAAAGACAGTTGTACTGTTTCTAGTTTTTGGTGATTATGAATAAATTCATTGTAAACATTTGCTTTGTAAGTTTTTTAAAAACATTATTTTATCAAGAACATACTACCTTTAACAATTTGTTTTAAAAAATATTTAAAGCAGAGTATACAAAAGAGAAAAAAAGCTTTATTCCCAAAAAAAGAATTAAAAGGAAAAAACTTATGCTGGGTATAATTTCTTTATGTATGTTCACATTTAACTCTTTCTACAACGAGTTTGAGGCAGTTTACAAAAAGATATATATTTAAAAAGATTAAAACAAATAAGGACTGTGATAAAGGAAATCACAGATATGATCATTTTAATGTTGTGATTAATTAGAGAATATGATTAGTTAAGTATGCCCCATTATAAAAGTGGAACACACTACTACTTCTGTGAAGAAACAGCATTTTATAGCACTGATTCTAAAAGTGATTTCAGGTTGACTCTTCAGTGGGAGACACTGAGTAATGTAATGAAGTATCTTCAGTAACATTCTTTTTAACAGAAAACAGTCTGAATTTCTTGCCTCTAGGTGTTTGCATAAACATGTTTTCCTTTCCTTTGGGTGAGATTACTGGGTCATATATGTTTCTTACATTTCATTTTGGGTGTTATGTATTCTGGATACAAATCCTTTATTAGATAAGTGTTTTGAAAATATTTTCTCATAGTCTGTGGCTCATCTTCATTTTCTTAAGAGTGTTTTTCGAAGAGCAGAAATTGAGATTGAGGCTGGTGAGTATACCTTCATTCACAGACACAAATTTAATTTTGTGGGAATCAGCAGATAGATAATATCAGAGAACCCAGGGGAAAACTCATTTTGGTGTATTTGTTTTTAATTGGCAGTATGCTTCAGAATCCCCTTTCCTACTCCTTACAATACACAGATATCCAGTCCTTATCTATTTATACCTTCTGAAATAGACTGTGAGGGAGAAAGAAGGTGGAGGATTACACAGAACCACTGTCGGTAGAATTTTGGCCCTGGTACGTACTAGTAACGCGGTTTCTGTTTCCTTATGGATAAAGTGGAAGTGAAGACACTCTTTGTAGGTTTCAATAGGTTAGTGCACATGAAACCTAGTGTATATTAGGTGGAATTTCTAGAAACAAAGGGGGAGTAGGAGCCAAGGATAATGTCATGGAAGCCTTGGAAGTCATTGCCAGGAAGTGGGAGCGAACATTACTATTTTCTCGCCTTCTATTCTATGTGATACTTGAATTATTTAAGAAGCAAATGTTTGCTCCATTTATTCTTTCATTTAACCATTTTGTTTTCCTGAAATTGACTGTTTTCAGAAGTTCTTGAATTCCAATATATCATTGTAACTTCATTCTATGATCTTTATATTTTCATAAAATTTATGTCAAAGTTCAAATGTTTCTCCAGTGATAGTTATAGAAAACATGCATTTTTATTGTTCTGTTTTTTTTCATGTTTGATGTCCTAACATGTATATTAGAGAAGTGGTTTCCTTAATACAATTTTACATATGGAAAATAATTTGCTTTATTTTTTTAATTGTTATTTGTTGGAAGAAAAGAATACAGAAAGGTCCCAAAAGAGTTGAGTTATTTTTAGGGTTATTGTAAGAAGTCTTATTCAGAAAAAAGCTGCTTGTTCATTGTGAGGACTACAACTCTGCCTTTAAGAGGTTTCTCAGTTGATTACTACTTTTTAAAAAATATTTATTGATTGATTGAATGGAGAGTGAGGGGAAGGAGGGGGGAAGAGAGAGAGAGAAAGAAAAAGAAAGAAACAAAAAAAAACATTGATTTGTTGTTTCACTTATTTATGCATTCATTGGTTGCTTCTTGAATGTGCCCTGACTGGGAATTAAACCTGCAATCTTGGTATATTGCCGTGACGCTCTAACCAACTAAGCTACTAGGCGAGGGCCACTTGATTACTACTTAAAACAAAACACTTTGCTATAGAAATTTTAAAACAAATATAGAACGAATAGTTTAACATTCAAATATTTATAATTTATCTTTCAGCCTCTTGTTTTATCTGTTCCATATTTCTTTCCCTGTAATATTTTAAAGCAAATTCTAGACATGTTTTATTTTACCTATCAATACTTACATAAGGTATGTCTAACATAATCTTTAAAATAACCCCATAATACCATTATTACCATCTTTATGTATCAAAAAAACCCTTCCACTGAAGTATATAAAACAAAATCAGGGTGTCTACCCTTTGGGCATCTCTGGGCCACACTGGAAGAAGAAGAGTTGTCTTGGGCCACACATGAAATACATTTAGGCATGTAATCAATCACAAAATGATCTCATAATATTTTAAGTAAATTTATGATTTTGTGTTGGGCTGCGTTCTCAGCCATCCAGAGCTGCATGTGACCTGCGGGCCACAGGTTGGACACCCCTGGAGGAACCAAAGTTTAATTGTGTTTGGTACAATTCTGGGGAAAATATTACCTTCTTCTTACACTCTCATGGAACATTTACAGAAATTAATCATAATTTACACTTTATTTTACAACCTTAAAATTGAGAGACTGCATTCTCTGACCATAGTATAATAAAGCTCAATTGAGTAAAGTGTCAATTAAAACACCCCAAACATTTGGAAATTTTAGAACTTCTAAGCAGCTGTTGGGTTAAAGAAGTTGAAACTAGCTTTAATTACAAACTCCTAGTAATATAACAATAAGTTATATGTCATTTATACTTTGATTTAAGGGAAAAAAAAAAGATCCCTGGCTGGTGTGGCTCAGTGGGCTGAGCATTGGTCCACAAAGCTGAGTCATGGGTTTGTTTTCTGGTCAGTGCACATGCCTGGGTTAGGGGCCTGTCCCTCATTGGGGTGAATACAACCAATCAGTGTTTCCCTCACACATTGATGTTTCTCTCCCTCTCTTTCTCTCCCTGCCCTTCTCTCTAAAAATTAAAAAAAAATTAAAAATAACAGAGCATGCCATACATATCACAACTTTGGATATGTACAGAGTTATACTCTAAAGAAAATATTTAGCATTTAATGCTTTTAGTGTAAAAAAATAAATTGCATATTCAACTTTATATGTTAGAACAGTGAAATAGTCCTGGGAAAACACAAGGGGAAAATTAATAAAGTTGAAAATAATGTGTTAGGAAACTGAATTAAGAAATAGAAAATCTATAGACTGATAAAAATAAGAGCTGATTTTTGTGTCTGTGTGTGTGTGTGAGGACACCAATAAAGTAAATAAGTTTGTGATGGGTCTAATTGAGGAAAAAGAAAAATAGAAAATAGTACTAAGGAGAAGAAAAAGCTATAACCATAAATAGATTGGGATAAGGTATTATATGTATAATTAGCTCAACGCTGATACAGATACACATTAGATGAAATGGAAGATTTTCTAAAATAAGTTACAAAAATGATTCAAGAAGGAAAAACCCCGAATAGGCCAATAACTGTTTAAGAAATGGTAAATAATGTCAATGAACAACCTCTCAAGTTTCTAATCTTTCTTTGAAACCTTTGAGGAAAAATTTACTTTTGTGTTTTAAGAACTATTTGCCAAAATAGAAAAATTTTTGTATGAGGATGCCAAAAAAAAAGACCTTAGTATGTTTAGTATTAATTTCTCATAAAGTCCTATTGTATAAAACTAAGAATAGAGGGTTATTTCCTTCATATTTATTAGAATCCTACAACCATCCCTGGAAATTTTGGAGGGGTGCTTCTTATTACCATAATTACTTATTACTGTTCTGAAAGTTCTAGGCAATATAGTTAGACAAGGAAAAGAAAGAAGTGTAAAGTTGGGGAACAGTATTATTTTCAGTGACACAGTTATTTAGCTGTAAATCTCAACCATATCAATAGAAAATATTTTATGGCTAAGAAGTAAAACTGCAAAAATGAAAACAAATCTGAGGAAAAGAAGAAAATATATTAAGATTATAACAAGGAATAGTAAAATGCCTAGTTACAAAATAAATTTTTTAATATATTTTATTGATATGCTATTAGTTTCCCATTTCTCCCCCATCATTCCCCTCTACCCTGCACACCCCCTCCCACCCATATTTCCCCCCTTTATTTCATGTCCATGTGTCATAAGTTCTTTAGCTTCTACATTTCCCACACTATTCTTGCCCTCCCCCTGTCTATTTTCTACCCACTGACTATGCTACTTATTCTCTGTACCTTCCCCCCCACACTCCCCTGTTGCTAACCCTCCATGTGATCTCCATTTCTGTGTTTCTGTTCCTGTTTTGGTTGTTTGCTTAGTTTGCTTTTGTTTTAGGTGTGGTTGTTAATATCTGTGAGTTTGCTGTCTTTTTACTGTCCTATTTTTATCTTCTTATTCTTAGATAAGTCCCTTTAACATTTCATAGAATAAGGGCTTGGTGATGATGAACTCCTTTCACTTGACCTTATCTGAGAAGCACTTTATCTTCCCTTCCATTCTAAATGACAGCTT
>PVKU01012636.1:0-34086 GCA_004027475.1 Anoura caudifer
CCTTCCACTGTGTTCTTCAGTTCAGAAATTGTATTTTTCATTTCCTCTTGGCCCTTGTTGATAGTTTCTATTTCCTTTTTCATGTTGATATAGTTTGCAGTGAGTTCCTCGTAGCTTCCCTGTAGTTTCTGGTAGCTCATTGAGAGCTCTTGGAGCTTCCTGACAACCATTGCTTTGAACTCAAAATCTGATAGTTGAGCTGCCTCTGTTTCATTTAGCATTCTTTCTGGGGCTTCCTCCTTTTCTTTCATTTGGGGATTGTTTCTTTGTCTTCCCATTGTTTGTGAGGCTCTTCTTGTTAGGCTCAGTTTCTTAAATTGATTTGTTCTGGTTCCCTGGGTTTATGGTGTAAACTTCTGTGGTAGAATGCCTGTGAGACTCAGTGGTGTTGTCTCCTTCGGGTATCCTGGTGTTCACGGCTTCCAGTGTCTCAGCTGTTGAAATGCCCCCTCTTTGGGACCAACTCTGGTCTTTCCACAGTTCCAGGGGTTTTTTTGTTTTGCTTTGTTTTGTTTTGTTTTTGTCTCACTCATAGGTGTTTAAAAAGAGAAAAGAGGAAGAAAAAAAGAAGAGAAGAAAAAGGAAATGAGAAAAAATAAAAGAGAATAAAGAAAATCAGAATGAAAAAGAAAAGAAAAAAGAGAAAGGAAGAAGAGATAAGCTTGGAAAGAAAGGAAGAAGGAATAAAACAAGAAAGAAGTAACAAGAAGCAAAATGAGTTGAGGGATAAAAAAGATAAAAATATTGAAAAATTGATTAAAAAAAAAGAGGAAACACACACACACACACACACACACAAACACAAAAACACCAAAAACACCAACTCTTGCTGTTATCAATCTTGCCAAGGTGTTTTTTCTGGCCTTGCTGACTGCAGTGGCCAAGGGGTGCCCATACTATTTTTCTCCCTGTTCAGCACTCAGTTATCTTTGGGCTACTGTCCTTAGAACTAGCCCTGGGCCTCTCCACACAGGGCCTCAGGTCTACCGAGATGGCGTGCACCTACTGCGGTTGCGCGCAAGCACTAATGATCTTTCAGCCTTCCATGCACAGGTGCCAACTGTCCTGCGAGCACAAATCAACCCACACACAGGTTGCACACAGGTGTCTAAGATCTCCCGGCAGTCCACACAGGTCCCCGTTGGCGTGCGAGTGCCCAGAGACCATAGCACCGAGCGACTGCAGCACAGGTCCCCTGGTGGCATGCTGGCGCCGTTGGATCCCTGTGCAGCTGTTTCCAATGGCGCATGGGTATAGACAGTCATGTGAGCTCCAATGCGCAATCCTCCCAGGGCTATGAGATCTTAATTCCTCTCTGTGAGATTTCAAGCAACCAGGTTTATCCCAGGGCTGCTGAGACCTTGTTTGGCTGATCAGGGAGCAGTTGACCCAACTCCCTCCCTCCCTATTATGGCCAGCACTGGCCCTGGATCTCAGCCCCCGCCCTGGTCTCCACGCTGCTGGAGTACTCTCCTTACCATCTGGTTTTTCAATGTCCGATCTCCTGTTTTCAAATATGCTGTGTTTCTGGTGTCTGTTTGCTGTGCTCCACTGTAAATCATCCAATTTTTTCACCTGTGTGAAGGGGGAAGAGGAATGTGCTTCCTCTTACCATGCCACCATCTTCTCTCTCCTCCATTTCTTATATCTTGTATCTTCTTCAATAACTGTCTCTATTTTCCATATTACCTTCTGGGCAGACATTGTATGTTCAATATTTCCTCCCATCAAAATGTAAGCTCTGTTTGGGGAAAGCTTTTTGCTACTGACAATAGCCCCAGTGCTCCATAAATACTTGTTGACTGAATAAATAAATGTAGTCACTTGTAAATATGTTTATTATGGGATGAAACATATTAAAGGCTCTTAGGGGCACAGGGGAAGGAAAAGAAACATTGCTTCATCTCTTCCTCTTCTACCCCCACTCAGGCTATGTTAGGTGTCCCTTCTGTGTGCTTGTAACACTCCCTGTAATTACCCCATCCCAGAACTTGTCCCACTGTATTGTAATTATATATTTGCACTTCTGTCTCCTCCACCGAAACTAGAAGTCCTGTGAGAGAGTAGGGGCGGCACCCATTTGGGTCACGCTGCATGTCAGAAACAGGGGAGAGTCATCCTGCACGTCTCAAGGCAGGGCTCCAACAGTACTTGTTGTTGAATGTTCCCACCAAAAAGCAGAAAAATACACTTAAATGTCTCTCAACACTATTCCTGCCTCTGATATTCTGGAAAGATTTAAGAGTCAACAGCTGTGAGGAAACATAAACAGAGTCAGCAAACAGTTAAATACAGAAGCAAAGAGAATCAGTAGCAGTTGTATCTTCTGGCCAAGCAAGGAGAAGCAGCCTTATCATGGCTTCGGAGAATATTTTAATGTTTTTATTAGAAGTATTTATATTCCCTGAAAAACATTCTACTGTGAGTTATTTTAAAAGCTGGATATTATCCTATAACAAACAAATCTTGAGAAAATTAAGTTGTGAAATCCAAGTAATTATCACAGAAAAGCAATGTATCTCAATAGATAACAGATTTTACAGTTTTATTCTCAAGGGGAGTGGATATTAGAGTTACAAAGTTCATTAACAGAAGCAGTTTTCTAATTTTATAATCAACTTTAAGAGGAAAGAATTGTCCTTAGTATGGGTAGTCATAGACAGTAGAAAGATAATTGCTAGAAATCAGTCTTGGTTGGTTTTTCTTTTAGAGGTTTCCAGTGGATACCTAGAAAATATCCACAGTCTTTTATGAGGAGACTGTGGCTCTATCTTACACTCAAAATAGATTTATTTATTTGGTAATAATTCAGGACTGGAAGAAGTCATATCATGCACAAGTACTTAAGCACCAAATTTATCATAAAAAGCTTTGACTTGGCTTATATTGTCAATAGTTTAGAGGCACGCAGAAATGTCTTATCTCATCTTGTCCTAAGAAGGAGAATTGCTGTCATCTGCATGACTATTACCCAAGCACATCACACAGGAGGGACTGGAGACTTTGCAGGAAAGGCCTCCTCAGTGGGCCTATCTTCCGCACAGAGCAGCACATAGCTGCTGTTTTGTTTTCGTGGCCTGCCAGTGCAGTCGGGTGTTGAGTATCCCTTCCTTCTTCTGCTTAATTAAAAATTCAATTTGACCAATGATGATTTGAAATGCATTATAGGCAACAAGAATTTGGTTCATCAGAAATCTGTTTTTTTTTATCCCTTTCTCACTAAGTTTGCAAAATAACTCCCAACCAAAAAACGACTTCAGCCAGCTGCCTGAAGTTGACATTTATCTGTTCGCTAGCACACGGAGATCACTGAGCTAAGTCGAAGGAGATACACACACACATTCCTGGAAGGGTAATTTTAGAACCCGTTTCAAAGCCGACTCTAATTTGAAAATGCCTCTGCCCCTTAGACCCACATGGAGATGTTACCAGCCTCTGATATGTCTTTGAGTAGTCAAGTGTTTTTTTTTTCTTTTTGCCAGGAGTAGAGGAGATCACAGCTTCTGTGGCTTCCTTGCTGGGAGAGGGAGGGTGGGGGACAGTTTATTAGAAATAACTCTAGAGAGGATGTGATAAAAGCAGACACACAAAGCCCCAGGCTACTGATTGCAAATCTGGCAAGGCTGCAGGCCATTCTCATTGCAGGCAGGGCACCGCAGGGCCCGGTAGGACTCCTTAAATCTGTTTGCCAGCATCGAGAACTTGCTGCCATGGCACAGAGAGCAGGTGGCACTGCCCGACCCTCGGCAGTGAAAACAGTTGTCATCTGGAAGCTCCCCTTCCTGCAAAAGATGGGTCAAGGTTTAGTTACAACAGCAGTTCAAGTTCATTGATCACATGCAGGTCAAAAGAGCACTGGGCTGCTGCAAAGGCTATGGCAAAATAAGAGGAAAATGTTTCCCACAGATGCCAAGGAAGGAACTGGCCAGAGGCTCAGAATAATCACAACAATTTTATCCAAGTGGGTTTCCTTGGTGGACACCTCTAAGAGACCATCCCCTGCTACCATGCCTTGCATTTGTGACTTCACATTCTTTATTGCCCTTGTCGCCATGAGGGCAAAGACTTAACTTTTCTCATTGACAAATCCCAAGAGTGAACATTTATAGCCTGTCTAGTAGGTGTCAGGCACTGTTCTAAGAGCTTTCTTTCATATATCAACCCATCTACTGCCCACAACATCCCATGAGATAATACAAGGATTATCCCTATGCTACAGATGGGAAAATGAGACCCTGAGAAGTTCCGTTACTTGCCAATTGTCACAGTGTGACAGAAAAAGAGGCAGGTTTTGCTCTGAGGCAAACACAAGAGTTTATGCTCCTGTGATTTCATACACAGCCCCTCTTTGTAGTAGTCCAGAGTAGGTGCTCAAGAAAGATTGTTTTGTGTGATTGAGAGACCAAGTGGGTGAATGAGTCAATGCTACAACCTGTGGGAGCTTAGCTCTGAATTCTTGCAATACTTTATCTTTGTTCTCTTTGAGAACTATGATGAGGCCCAGGTCCCAGGATGATGGAGGCCTGCCTCTGACATCAATTCTGCACCATGGGCAGTTCACTTCACCTCTTTAAATCTCCATTTCTTTGCCTGTGAAACGAGAATGATGAGACTTACCTCTCAGTAGCTGCAATAATAGATGGGAGAGTATATGAAAATATCATATTATCTGGCATATTAGGGGTTCCACATAAAAGTTAGTTCACTTTGAAGCCTTGCTAATATGTCTCCAGTCCTCTACTCCCACCCTCTGAAAAATGCCCCGTCTACTGTCATGCTCTCCCCTAAGTCATCTCATGAAATTGGCCATCTTTGCACTCCTGTGTAGAGACTACACAGAGACCTATAACCTTCCAAGAAATAAGGAATGCTACCCGCTCTATACCAGGTGGATCAAGCACCAGGTCTTGTCCATTTCATCTTCAAAGCCATCCCTTTTTTCCACCCCACAGCCACAGTCCTAGTCCGGACACCTACTGACTCTGGCAGGAACTCAGTGTGGATGCCTGCCTCTGGTTCTGTGGGCTGTTCTCCCCACTGACACCCATCTCATTAAGTGGCCTGCAGCTGTGATTGCCACTCAAGAAACCTTTTAATGAACACGTGCCTTCCAGATAAACTTCAGATCAAAACCTGGTCCCCTCAGCTGCTTTATATGTTTAGTTACATCTTTCCTCAGGCTCTTAGCTCTCCCTCCAGCTGGGCTCCAGGGACCTTTCCCTCCTCCCCTCCCAGCCAAGTCCAACGGTTCTCAAGTGTTCAGGAGCCTTGCCCACCCACAGGCCTGGACCAGGAGTCCCACCTGCCTGTACTGCCCCCTGCTGGGCAGTCGTGGCTCTACCAAAAGCTCCTGCTGACTAGACAAGGGAGCTCTTGGAGCTGGCCCATCTCACATCACTCCCTGGGTATCCAGCGTGGTGCCAGGAAAATATTTGCCATTCACATATTTGCCAAAAGAATAAACAAAGAAAGCAATGATGTCTAGAGAACACTTTCTATTCTTAAATTCTAGGAAATAGCAACACAGCTAGAATCCACTGGGTGGTTCAACCCAGCTAACACAGCTTTCTTTTATAACCTCATAATAAAAATAATCTCCGTAAAGGGAGGCATTAGTTCTGAAAATAGCTCCATTGTGCTGTACAGTGCTTAAAATGGTGTTAAATTGTATTCATTCTAGATTTAGGGAATGGAAATTATTATCCAACTGACAAAAACCTAAATCCTGTCTCTGCACCCTTTTGTTAATATTTTATTGATTGTTGCCATACTTTCATATATTAACAATATAGGAATTTGTTTTCTTCTCTTAAAGCATTCAAGAGAAATACATTTGCCAAAATGTTCTTAAAGCAAATTGCCAGACCATTTATCTGCCAAATCTATGCTTTATACTTGATCCCAGCAAGATTTTAATGCTACAAGTTGATGTTGTCAAAGAAAGTACAGAAAAATCACAACATAATGCTACATGTGTAATCTGAAAATTAGTTTGTATAGAATGTTAAGTCAGATATTGAAAGATTAATAAGATGACCCAGTAAGCCTCCTATAGAGAACAAAACCAAATCATTAATCAAATTTTCCCTGATGTGTTGTTGGAGATTTCGCTGGAGTTTCTATTCTTACCTTGGGTCACCACCCTTCTCCAACCATTCACCCTCAACATGCTCATTTAATTATTTAATGATTCATTAAATCAAGTATTCACTGAGACACTACTCTATACAAGGCATGCAGGATAGAAGCATTGGTCTTCCATTCTCATTATGTTTTAAATTCTTCTCAGAAACTATTCAGTAACAGGGTTTAGAACATAGTTGTACAGCATAGCTTAGGTTCTAGAGCCAACAAACCTCCACAAACCACCTCCTACCGGCTCCACGCCCAAGGCGAGGGGCCTCAGCTTTCATTGCAGACCCAAAGGCTCGAGTAGCCCTGAAGATGATAACCAGCACCAATTTGGAGGCCGCTTAGCAAAGTGGTCACCACCGTGAGATGGGCAGTCAGATGGACCTGAGTTTGACTACTGGCTCTGATGACCAGTGGCATCTGGCAAGTTACTTAACTTCCCTGAACCTTAGTTTCCCCAGCCACTGAAGGAGAGCACTGGTAATATCCACCTCACAGAGTCTTTGCGAGCATGAAACAGACTATGGTGTGGAAAGCATCAGGCATGATGCCTGGCTATTGTGGGCCCTCAATAAATGGTAGCTATCATTACTGGTGTTTATTTTTTATCGCTATTATTTCAAAGGCAAGAGCACATAAAGCGTAAAGGAGCCCAGATGATATATGGTCTCAAATCCACTGAACACAGGGGCAGGTCTTGCCCCTTCCACATTTCATGATGGTTCAATTCAGTTCTCCCTCTCCTTTTCTCCCATAGTTGTTACAGAGGCTAAGCATGACCTGTCTTTCAGCCTCACCCCGCCTTTTCATCAAGGTCCCTGCCGCTGCCCTGTCCCATATAAACAACAGAGAGCCTCCTGGTCAGAAGGTGTTCTTTGACTCTCTTTTCCAAAATAAGCTTGCCTGGACATTTACTGCATGAGGGAGTGGGCAAACAAATAGCAATTTAAAACAGAGTCTAAAGGACAGGTAAGTGAAGTATCACTTTTCACAGCAATTTTCTGCTGCACATCCCTGCCCTGGATTATGGCACTACAGCTAAAAAACAGGGCTCTCTCCAAACGGAATTTAAAGGTGATTGTCCTATCAGGCCCGTTGTTGCTTTTCCATTCAGGGCTACTGTGTAATCTGTACTTCAGCATTTCTGGCTCTCTTCTGAAAATCAACTCTCCTACCAGTTATAACATGGTGAGAAAAGGGACCGAGTGAGAGAGTGAACCTTAACGTGGGGAGGGAGCGTTTGCATGACAGTGTTGTCTGCCAGATGCTGCACTGCATTCTGAATAGTGCTGTCTGGGGCAGGCAGGGGTGGAGCCCTGACCAGCTGGCACTTGGGTCCCAAACTCCAATGTTCTTTCCACAAACATTTAATATTTACTGAGCGCCTATTACATGCTAGGATCTGGTTTGGTAGGCAATGAAACTACTGTCTTACGCCCAACATAAACATGGCCCCTGCCCTCACGGAGACTAAATCTTACGTGGTGAGAACAAACATTAACCAAATAATTGCACAAATAAATATAAGACTGCAACTGTGAGGAGGGGTGTGGGATACCCTGAAGGGTCCCTCCTTGGGAATTTTGTCCTTGTGGAAGTCAGGGGAGGCCCCTCTGAGGAAGTGACACCTCCATGGAGACCTCAGGGGCTGAAGGACAGGCAGCACCAAATCTGCAAAACATTCCAGGCACAAGGAAGTTGCCTCTGGTGAGAAAAAGCCAAGAACAAATGAGGGGCAGCTAGACATGCAGTGCACCTGGGGCAGAGAGACTGAGGAGAGATGTGTAAGAGATGAGGCTGAAGAGGTCAAGAGCGGCCAGGCTACGTAGTGTTTTCAAGAATAAGTGAGGTATTTTGGTTTTAGCCCAAGTGAAGAGAAGCCAGTGAAAGATTTTGGTGGGGAGAAGGGAGATGAAGGGATGACACAGATTTGCATTTCAAAAATGTCTTATCAAGTGTGAGATCCGGTTAGAAGGAGACATGAGTGGCTGTGAGCAGAACTTTTAACAAGAGCCTTTTGTGGGAGTCTGGCCATGACCCTCTTGTCCCTGTCCCCTGAACCCTCCCAGGGTGGGGACATCACTCTAGTGTAAGGAAGCCCTTGGCCCATGTTGTCACATGAAAAAAATGGGAGGTGACAGTGTACGCCACAGAAAGCTTCAAGTCCCAAAAGATGGAATCCAAAGAGAAAAAAATTCACTTCTGCTGCTATCCAAGCTTTTACTCTCTTAGTTTAATTTCCTCACAACTGCTTTTCCCACCCCCAGCCCCACACTGTGAACTAACAAATATTATCAGTCTTCCCTTCATCTGAGCATGTCCAAGAAATGGTTCCTAAGGGGGAAAGTGTGTGCAGAGAAAAACATTTGAACTATTTATATTTTTATCTAAAGAAGGCAAGAAATTAAGCTTTATAATACTTTCTAAACAAATTGCTATACTAATTTTTAATACTCTAGTTGACACTGGTACCTTCACTGACACTGGCAGTCTCTAGAAAAATGTACCCAAGGGACCCTGGAATAAGCATGATGTACCCTGGCTGGTGTGGCTCAGTAGACTGAGTGCCAGCTTGCAGACAAAAAGGTGGCTGGTTCAATTCCATTCAGGGCACATGCCTGGGTTATGGGCCAGGTACCCAGTTGGGGGCACATGAGAGGCAACCAATGTTTCTCTACTTCTCTTTCTCCCTCCCTTCCCCTCTCTCTGAAAAGAAATAAATAAAATCTTTTTTTAAAAAAGCATGATGTAAAGCGACCCCACTTCACGTAAAGTGACAATGGTGTCCTGGCTCATTCATTCACTTTCAGCATATTGCAACATTTTGTTGTTTAGTTTTGCCTGGTCTCATGGATTTACAAATGATACTGTTTAGTTTAACTAAACTCATCCTTACAGAATCTAAAGACTCACAACTTTATTAGATTTCTTCAAGGGAACTGTGGATTGAGGATAACACCAATACTAGAAGCACCAGCAAACCCCTAAGAAAAGAACAGAGCTATTTTTCCCATCTCTAGAGCAAGATGTTTCCATCTCTAAGCCACACTGCAAAGTGAAAACAATAGGTACCTAACTAGATCTCAAAGAAGTCATTTAAAAATTAAAATTAGGAGTGTTTGAAATATGGACTTATAACTATGATTGCTAACAGTGTACCATTAAAATATAATAAAAGCATAACATCTTGACTATTTAGACATGATAAGTAGTCATATTTGAAGGTTTTTATGTAAGTAGCACACAACCAAGACAACTTGGAGACCACTGCAGCAGGGCTGCTCCAAGTGGGACAGTGCACCACTTGGACACACCTGTGGGTACTGGTTGAGGGGGAACGTGCTTTCTGTCTCTGCCAGAGGCCCATTGTTCTGGTCGCTGTTTCCATAGATTTCTTCTTTGCTCAGAGACTCTTCCTCAACCTCTCCTTCCTTCTGGAGAATTTTCCTCATGAAGTCTCGCTTGTCCATGGGGGTTCGAATGATTTTCAGGTTATTCGTGTAGATGATTATCTTTCCAAAATCTATAATAGGTGGGGACTAGAGAAATGGAGAATGAGCATGGAATCTCCACCAACAATCACCAAATAAATACAGGGCTGCAGAACCTGTCCTCCATCCCAGGAAACGGGAGAGGAGGGACTCCTACTTTCTGGCCCTCGTGATGCCATTGGGCCACAACGCTGCTGTTCATTCCCTGTTTGTTTGCTTCCTGTGAAAACCATGACAGCCTTCTCCCTCCTCCTGCTGATGGTAACTGAGCAAAGCTGAACTGGTCACACAACTAGAGCGTGAAACTCTGCAGGGCAGAGTCCAGAGTGCATATTCCAACCACATCCCACAGCAGCTGCTGCAGGGCCAGGCACATTGAGCACTTAATAAATTCAAAGGACTGCTCTTCTTTAAATAAATATCAGTCCAGATTTTTTTCTATGTATAAATAATAGCAATACTGAATACAATTTATTAAATTGTTATTATTATTATTACTATTATTGTCTCAGGCATTATGTTACCCATTTTACAAGCACTACCTTGCTTCTCCCCTGAGCATCCCCATGAGGCTGATGCTATGATTTCCACATTCTACAGATGGAGAGACCAGGTCTCAGTGTGGTTAAGTGCCTCTCGAGGTTACAAAGTTACTCAGTCTGTAGCTGAAATTCGAACCCAGCTCTGCCTCACTCTAAAGTCCATATTCTTAGCACCCATACTAAACTATTCACAAGCACTCCCTCCAATATAAGATCATTATATTTATTTACATATAAATATATATCATGTATTTTGTTAATATATATTATTAACTTGAACTTGTTTTTGTTATTCATCTATGAAAATCTCATGTCCATAGATATACTTCGGTAGCATCATTGTGTAGCTTATGTGCCCTTGCACGGATTTCTCTGTGTTCCTTAATCATTTGCTGAGGAATAATTTGGACCCCACCTCAATTCAGTAGAGAAGCCTGGGAGTCAATGTTCAGGGATTACTCAACTAAGAAGGCACATCCCTTCCCAGAGGTAGGAATGCTCACAGGAAAACAATGCGGGATCCCAATTCTTCTGCTCACTAACAGTGAGACATAGGAGAGCCATTTGGCCTCTCAGAACCTCAGTTTGCTCACCTGTAAATGGGCTGCCATCTATTTCATATGCATTAACTACCACAAACTAATTATTAAAACATAGAAATACCTCTATTCTGGGTGGTAAATAGTGCTGTCCTGAAACTCCTGGGTGCTCTCCTGGTCCCCCAGCCTCTCTTTAGGGATCCTCCAACATCCCAAAAAACAGTGGTATAAAAGTTTAGACTTAGGACCTCAGATGTTAGGACCCTGCCCCAACACAGCGGGTTTCTGGGGCAATGAAGCAATTAAATATTTTGACTCTCATCCCTGTGGCTTTTTCTGTCATCTTCTAGGTGTGAAGGTGCTATGAAGAATATATAAAGCCGGGTTTGTAAAATCTGAAAATAACGATGCAAAGGGTAGGCATTGTTACTGCTTATTATTATTAAAAACTGGTCTTTTAGTAGTTAGGGCATGTCCAATCAGGCTACACAGCAAATGCTTCCACATGAAATATTCTACCCTGGTTTTATAGACCCGTATCAACCAATATAATTAGACCCTACATGTAAGCAGTCTCAACCTGGCTGGAGTGGGACTGCAATATTCAGGTCCTTTTCCTTGAAATATCCATGGAGTTTCAACAATTATTTTTTAAGCCGCAAGCTTCCTACCTGGCCCTGTTTTCCCTCCCTCTCTTCTAGGGATCATGTGGCAGCTTCCATTTCCTATAGTCTGGTGCATGCTGGGTTCCTGTTTCACACTCTGGACTATCAGTTTCTGAATAGCAGAAGGTAAAGATGGTGGCACTTTTGGAAGGTTCCATTTCCACTCCCACAGCTGAAGAGGTTCAGTTACTAGGGAGTTTTTTTTGTTTGTTTTGTTTTGTTTTGTTTTGTTTTGTTTTGTTTTTGCCTCTATAGCTGGTTTCGTTTTTTCAAGTCAAAACTGTCAATAAACTTTAAAAAGTCTACAGTCATCTGGTTCAACCTTCTACCTTTCAATATCTGAGACACCCAGGGGAGTACAGTAAATTTATTTTTAATGTATTCCAAAGAGGGACAGTCCCAAATCACCCTTCAGGTGTGTTTAAGTTTCAGTCACCCTGACAGCCAAGTTCTTCCTTGTGTCTAAGGAAACTCTCTGGTGAAACTAAACTTCACCTTATCTGGTTACAGGCTATTGCCTGTGAGGGACACCCTCTCTTACATTATAGAGGGCCAGGATGGAGCCAGGAATTTTCTGTTTCCTTCCATAGTTCCCAGAATGGTAACCTATGGGATCGAGCTTCATAAATACCCTGATGTCAGTGGCAACATGCCAAGATTGCTTTCCAGTCACCATGACACCCTTCCACTGGTCCAACTTAAAGCAGAAACTCCTTAGTGGGTACTAGAAACTCAGTGGGCTTTGGAGGCCTGCAGACCTGAGCTCAAGTTTTATTCAAATGTTATTTGATAGTTCTGTGAGATTTGCAAGTTACTGAACCCATATAAATTTCTGTTTTTCCAATTTGTAAAATTCTTCCTCATAGAAGTATTGTAAAGGTAAATTTACATATTTGGTATAAAGTGGCTGTTCAGTAAATATTACTCTCTTCCTCTTCCTTCCATTTTTCAGGAAACTTATAAACTTCAGTCAGTCCCAATCCCTTAAAATATTTGATTGTTTATAACCACTTTCTCTATCCATCATATAAAAATTTTAAAAGACTCAATATTTCTTTCATAAGTACCTGGTCATTTTCACAATGCTAGGGGACACTTTCTGAGCATGTGCAAGGTGCCAGGCACACTAAGTGCCTCTTGTGTGGTTCCTCTTTTTCATCACCACAATGATCTTTGTTAGCAGGTAGTTTATTACCCTCACATCACAGATTGAGACATGGAAACTCAGCAAAGTTAAGTGGCTGTGCAAGCTCACACGGGCATCTAGGTGGGATGGACAGAGCCCAGATTTAACATCAGAGCCCTTGTTTTAAAATATATATATATATTATTTTTAATGAAATAAACTAGTCAGAGAAAGACAAATATCATATGATCTCACTTATATGTGGAATCTAATGAACAAAATAAACTGATGGACAAAACAGAAACAGAGGCATGGATACATTGAACGGACTGACAGCTGTCAGAAGGGAGGGAACTTGGGGGACTGGATGGAAGAAGGTGAAAGGATGAACCAAAGAACATATATGCATGACCCATGGACACAGATGCCAGGGTGGTGATGGCCAGAGAGAAGGTGAGGTGGGGGATGGATGGAGGTGAGCAACGGGGTGGGGGAAATGTAGACATCTATAATAGGGTCAACAATAAAGTTTAAAAAAATTAAAAATATATATTATTTTTAATGTGGTAAATATACATAATATAATATGTTATATTCATATAATATACATAACATGAAATTTACCATTTCAATCATTTCCAAGTGTATAGTTCACTGGCATTATATAACTATCACCATTGTCGATCTCCAGAACTTTTTCTTATTCCCAAACTGCAACTCTGTACCATTAAACAGTAATGCCCCCTTCTCCTGTCCCCCAGCCCCTGGCAACCACCCTTCTACTTTCTGTCTCTATAAATCTGACTACTCACATAAGTAAAATTACACAGTTGTCCTTTTGTGACTTATTTCACTTAGCATAATGCCTTCAGATTTCATCCATGTTGCAGCATTTGTCAAAATTTCCTTCCTTTTTAAGACTGAATAATGTTCCATTGTCTGTATATACAACATTGTGTTTGTCCATTCATCTACTGATGGACATTTGGGTCATTTTCACCTTTGGGCTTTATTGTGAATAAAGCTGCTATAAACCTAAAGATGCAGATACCTGTTCAAGATCAAAGCCTATACATTCAATTGTGCTTAACTACTACATGCTGTTGCCTCATAGCCAATATTTACTAGGGGTTATTTTACAGTTGGATTCACTATTGAAAAATCATGACTTCCCACCTCTCATTTCCTTATTTTTTTATGAATACTACATTGACAGCCTGTTTCAGTGGGTACAGGTACATGAATCCATCCCAACCATTCTCATATCTCGAGGCTGGCTGGATTGGGATGTGCCATTAGATCAGACAACAAGGAAAACAAGGATAACTAGACCAGGCAGGAATCTAACCCTGAACATGGCCTCTAGAGTCTAGTGTTTCAATCAACTGTGCCATGCTGCCATGAAGACTCAGTTTTCTGGTTGCATAAATCCATGCTTAATCATACCTTTACATGAATGTCAAGTTTTATATATTCACTGATGAAGGTCAAGCAGTCCTATATTATCTACTGTAGCCTTGTACAAGGTTGTATAAACTACAACTTTGTAAATTCTAAATCTACAAATAAGATTTAGGTCAAAAGAGATACTGCAAGAACAAGGCAGCTAAGTACCTAGGACACAAAAAGCACTCAATAAATGGTAACTATTACTATTATCATCAACATTATTAGTAGTGATTTTATTCTCTAAAAAGGAATATTCCATAGGGCAAAAAGCATGGAGAATCAGAAGACCTGGGATCTTATTCTGACTCTGCACCAATGACCCTGTAATATTGGATGAGTCCCTTAATGACTCAGCACTCAGTGTTCCTCATCTGCAAAATGGGAACGGCCATACTTGGCCTTTCTCCTCAAGTCTGTGGTGAAGACCCAAAGAGACAGTATGTGACAGTGCTTTGTAATGCATAAGCTACTCCAGTAAAGTGAGGCGCTGTTCCTTCCAGCCCCCTTAATACCCAAAATCTGGCATTATCTTTGATAAATGTGGACATGCCCATAATTATACTTTTATCAGTGCTAGGAAGGTGAATACATTTGTCTGCTATAAATGTATTATTTGTTGCCTTAGGAAACTACCAATAAAAATGATTACAGAATAATTGCCAGAATTTCACACTTTAAAGATGAGTAGAAATCCTGGTGTGCTATTCATGAATAACCTGGTATGTTACATAATTACAGTTAATCTTAAAAAAAAAAAAAAAACATGTACAGTCCCACTGGCAGAGAATATATACACATCTCCTATTAGATTTTGGAAATCAGTGACTACTTTTCCAGGCTCTTCTAACTAAAAAAAAAAAAAATCATGTATGGGCTTTTGATTATTCATGATACTGGAGAAGATAATTGAAGTCCACAAATAAAATACATGTTTCAAATGAACTCATGGCTCCAACTTCTTCCCCATCTAAAATTTCCTCTAAGTGATTTGCTTTTCACCACCTCTTCCCAGGACTCCACCTAGCCAGTGTTCATGCTAATGAGCAACACAAAGGCAAAATAAATAAACTGACAGACATTTTTTAAAGCAGGCAGCAAGTGGGAGATTGGGGGTGGGGGGAAGACATGGATTAACCACAAGGGGAATAATTGCCTGGGGTAAAATGAGCACCTTCAAACACTTAGCTCTTTTGGGAACAAGTCAACCCATTGCTACATAATTTTCTGAAATGGCAGCTGGGTGACCTGAAAACCACTGCACCACTATTTAATTTACTTACTGAGATAACCCCACCGAAGACCCAGTGACAATTTTTCAGCCTGCATGGAATTTGAACACTATCTATGCTTATTGCACCTTCCAATAAATGGTCAACAAGCATGTTATTTTTGTCCCAGAAATATTATTCTAAGAGCAACTTCTGTGTGGTGCGCCTACAGCCCTTGTGGGTACCGGAGTGTGAGCATAATACAAAATTGAAACGTTCAGGTGTTTCTCTAAATGCACTTTAGTCTTTAAAGATTATACACCACGCACAATACCAACCTTATGGTCATTTGCCTTGTAATCGTTGAAGAAAGGCTGGCTGCCCGCCAGAGTGTAGGCATTACCCTCTCTAAACACGCTGATCCTTTGAGCAGTCAGCTTGGGGGAGTATGGCCGGGGTTTGGGGGCTTCCCCAGACCCGTAAATACCATCCACTGGTTCAAGGGACTCTTGGAGAAAACTGTGAGGATACTCCTCCTTTGGCGATTCTAATTCCTGCCCATCCTCAAAGACCTGCTTCAACACTCGGCCACTGTAGGAGGAGGAGATCTTAAATCGTACTTTCCGGGGTTTGCCGTCACTCTTCTGGTTCAGCTTCTTCTCAGGGTCCTCCATCAGCAGAAATTTCCCTCTGGGGTTTCCAGGCTCCAGTGTAGCCAGTGCAACCTGGAGCTCTGAGAAAAAGGCACTTTATTTTCCCTCCTCCTGCATATAATTAATTCAAGTTGCTGCTGGGACATGCTCATTTTACCGCAACTGACACCCACACATTAAATATTGATAGACCCCCATGCAAAGGCAGGCCATTGTGGGTTTATGGAGCACAGTGAGCATGAGACAAAACTGGGTCCCTTCTGCATCCCAAACTCACCCAGAACTTCACCCCAACCCTGGATTTTCTTAACCCAAGTAGGTTTATTTAGACTGAACAAGTACTAGTTTGAGTAAGGACCAGTGACTTAATCAGTCAGCAAATGTCTTGTTATTCTTACCAACTATGACCTAATAAGCATTTACTAAGAGTCAGAGATTTTGCATGTATTACCTTACTTCATCCTCACAATAACCCTTCACTGAAAGTATTATTGACCCTGATTTACAGAGTGAAAAGTGAGGCTCAGAGCAGTTTCCCCATTTATCTACTGTATTGTAGCTCAGGAAGTAACAGGGCAGGGATTTAAACTCACTCTGACTCCAAAACCCATGACCAACCCACCAGTTTTCAAACTGTCTCATAGAATCCTACAAAAGAGGATGCCACAGGTCCTGGGCTCTAGGCCTTCAGCCCCTGTGTTAACCACAGCAGTTCCATTTTATATCAATATTGTATAGGGAGTTTATTGCATATCAATTATACTTCAATAAAGATCTTTCTTTTTAAAAGACAAAAAAAAAGATTCATTTGCAAGCACAGTGCTACACCCCACTGCCTATCATAGAGAGCACCTAGTAAATGCTGATACTGTCAGACAGTCACTGGGATGAATATCAGAGAAGCATCACACATGGGGCTTGAGAATGATAGTCCTGCAGTCTGGTTTAGGAAACAGCCCTAACACACACAAAATAGCTGAGGGAGCAAAGTGTCCACTGCTGACTCCCAGAATAAGTATTCCGGGAAGAAAGTGGTCCCTAAAGGGACAAGAACGGAAGAAGAAGGCTTGTAAAGGCAAGGGCCCTTGGCTTGGGTCTCAAAGGATGGATTGGATGTGAAGGGCTAGGTGGAAGGCTTAAGCTTTTCACCCTGTCTTTGCTAATGACATCATCATTTACTTCATTGCCCCAACTGACTTCTCTCCTACTCCTGTAGTGCTTCCTAGAAATCCTACCACCACTGCCTTCTCTCATCTGCCCCAGCACCCTGGCCTGAGATCAAGCCCTCACCACTTACTTCTGTTTCCAGTTGTAGCAGTCTTCTAATGACTGTCCTACCTATCCACATATCTGTTCTTCACCTTGGTACCAGAGCAATGTTGCCAAATACAAGTCTGGGAATGTCAGTCTCCTGAATAGAAAGTCCTAACCCTGCCTTTCAGCAGGCAAGTCTCCTCAAAACCAAACCCCACCTCCCTTTCCAACCTCATCCTCTTTGCTTTTGCAGGTGCCATGTAGAATTGGAGTGCCAGGCACACCGACAAGCTCACCTGTTTCTCAAAACCACCAGTTTCTGTCTCTTATCCAGTACTCTGTTTCATGATTGAAATGTCCAACTCCCCCTCCTCCTCAAAGTCACAGCTCAAATGCCACTGTTTCTGGGAAGCCTTCCTACCTGCCCCAGAGAGATAGTCATGGAACATTTTACCTCCCACCCTGAAATGCTTGCTATTTTCTTTACCTCTTCAGTGGTCCCTGCCACTAAACTGTGAGCACCTTAGAGTCAGAAGCTGCCTTAACCAGTTCTCTGTTCTCAGTGTTTATCCAAGTGTCTGGTACATAGTAGAACTCAGGTAAGAATCGTTGACTCCAGGTGAGAGAAATCAAATAAATAAAACTTTTGGAAGAGGATGTAAGCCTATTTTGTGGATAACAGTGAAGAGGTAGAATCAGAAAGTTGTTAAGAAAAATATGTACATTTCTACTAAGGAGGGGTTTCACAGTGATAAGCCCTCAACACTGCCATGTAATCAGCATAAGAAATACAGTATATTAACCACACACACACACAGAAACAACATATTTTTCAAAAGAAAGATATGCTTATCATAACATCAGAAGACACATTCTCCTAGGTTCCCTAGGATACATGGCTGGCCCCAATGTACTGTGAATGGTTTACAGGGGGCAGAACACGGATCCCTCAGCATTTACAACAGCCAGCTGGCCCCAGGCTTCCCAGCAGTCACCTCTGACCACATCAGCCTCATTCGTTTGTTCCGGTGTACAGGATAAGTATTATCTTCAGTGTATGCCACACCATGAAAAACATTGGGAAGCTCTAAAGAGGGGAATATTTTCTTCTATTCAGCCAGGAAACAGGTATGAATAAATGACCAAGAGTATATCTTAACCTGGAAGGATCAGTGAGCTGACTTCCACAGCTACTTGTCAAATAGGCATTTTCAATTGCCCAAGAAATGAACACAATTAATGACAGTAGCCTTTCAAAAGACTCCAACCAGAGCCCATACATTGATGCGTGTACATAGTCATGCCTCTGCTGCCTTGAAAATAGTTAAGTTAAAATTAACTTTGAAATATCAACACAATTGAATTAAATGGGATCCTGTCTGTGAAAAAAAGAAGTGTTTAATTAGGGGAAGAAATCAAAAGCTTCAAATGAATTTTCTAAGTAACATTTGTTTTGTACTTTTTTAGGGCTTGTTCTATATTCACAACAGATTTTGAGCAAACCAGATCAAAATCATGAAAAGTTTTGAAAGAATCATGCTTACTTGATAGTTTTTAGATGTTAGTGTTTTCAGAATAGTGATAACTCAAACATTTCTAAAAGGAGAATAAAATTGATAAATTGAAAGTGATTTTGGTAGTGCTATGAAAGTCCTTAAAAATGTTCAGGTCCTTGAACCTTATTAGGAAAATAACTGCGTAAATTAGAAAAAAATAATGGCAAAACATTAACATTGATTGCCAATGGGTGAAAGGTTCTGAATGATTTTTTTTCTTCCACAGTTTTATTAAATTTTAATTATCTATGATAAGCTTATCTAACTTGGATAATCAGGGGGAAAATAAATGAAAAATCCATTCCTTTCAACCTAATAATTTTTCTTAAGGAGATTTTTTTTCAATTCTAAGAGTTCAATTGAAGAAAAAATTAATTCAAATTAGGCAGCACCAAACCATAAGTGGTTAGGTGTGCTCTGCTAGCAGGAGCATGTGGAGAGACTTCTACAGAGAAAACCAGGAAGCAAAGTAAGAAAATGACTAATTGACTACAGTTTAAAGCCTACTAATTGGCTACTTGTGGTTGATTGTCCTTACTATTCTGATTTTTGTAACCATGAGGCACCTATAGGCCTAGACTTGGGTTTGCCACAATAAAAACATTTAGATTTTGGTAGATTACCATGGCCTAAAAGAGCCACATCAATTCAATGGCCTCCTTGTTTAATAAATTTAATAATCTACCTTTTGATTATCTTCTTATGTGTGAGAGATGGACCCAAATTTTGGTATTAGTGCCATTCTCTGTCACCATCAGAGTTAAGGTGATCTTTTTTCATTAGGAAACTCATAGGGTGTGATGTCGGGTCCATGGAAAAATTGTTTTTGCTGTTCAACTCATTATTTAACTTGTTTCTGTTTCTCCAAGTACAGTGAGACCCTCTGATGTACTGCTGATGACTGCAAAATAAAAACTACATTTAAGACCTCTGGGAGATCACAGCATACCAGGGAGACTACAATGAAAACTATTGGGAGGATGATTCCAAGAGACTTAAGGATAATCCTTAGCCAGGGCCCCCCATGAACCAGACCAGTTGGTATCAAATAAATCAAAGAATGTACCTGACAACACATCAACCTGTTTAGCCAAGTGGCTTGTTTGTTAATTTTTGTATTTGCTACAATACCAGAAGCACTGACCCAAGTACAGCACACAGAATTTGCTATGGCACAGACTACTCCTTGTTCAGCCAATAAGCAATCTAAAGCAACTCTCCAATCAAAAACTGCCATAGCAGGAAAGTCAAGGGACCTCTGTTGTACAGCTAGGGCCTAGTAGAGTCAGCGACAGTTGCCAGGGTTAAGGAACACTGTCTGTGGTGGACTCCAGCCAGCAGAGTCCACCTGTTTCAGCTGGAGATGAGAACAAATGCACAGGCTACAGCAATCCTGTGGGGGAAAAGGGACTGGCACGGCTACTCTCTCAAGAGGAGAGTACCTGTGAGTGACTCAGCCACTCTCTCAAGAGGAGAGTGCTCCAACCCTTGCCTGGACAGGCTTTTATTGTTTCTCTTGGGTCTTACATCAGAAAAGGATTTATTATCTATTATATAGAATATTATTGTCTACATTTTAGGTACAATCAAGGAAATGAAAATAACATGCAAAGGACAATGGCAACAAGTCAATTAGCTCTATCCTTGGGAAGATTCACACAGGCTTTGGAAATTACCTTGAAGATAGATAATACACATCTGTTGTTTTAGACCAGGGTGACAGAGTTTTAGCAAGAGCAAGCCATAACAGTCTGTATGCATTTTCCAAGGTCTAGCTCCTGCCTACCACCTCGCTTCTGTAGGTTTTTCAAACAGAGCTGAGTCATATTTGCCAGACTAAAACAAACCAGTCCCCTACAACTGTCTTCTCACACATTAACAGAGAGAAAAAGCAAATAGCAAAAAAGCAAAAGAAATAAAGTTTGAATGTTGGAAATGAAGGTCTTAACCCATGATCTTCAGAGAGCTGCCCACCTCGTAATGCCATCTCCTAAGAAGGACACTCTCCAGTCAAGTTTTATGTTAGATCTCCAGCTGGTGCACAGTTCCAAGAGTCCAGAGGAGCCCCTTTGAACTGGGGAATGTGAACACAAGAAGTCTGGCCATCATCTGGATAGTAAGGAGGACCTGGTATGGTCTCTTTCCAAGAAGGTTCAAGGCAGTCTTTGTTCTTAGTAAATCCAAATCACAAGGGTAGGAGAAAATTGGAAACAGTATGGAGAGTTTGTAGCCACATGTTTGAGGAAACCAGAATTCAGGACCCAGTTTGATTTACAGGCATATAACAAAACCAAAGACAATGAACAGGACTAGAATCTGATATCTACAAGGTTGTGTTATAATTGCCTATGAAACACAGTTTTTTCCTCACAATCACCCCCATTTCTATCAAGGATAATCACAGGAAAACTAATTTATTTGCAAAGTAAGTCTAGTCTCATTAAGCTTGGCTGATTATTTACATACATGCAGCAAGAATAGTGATTGACAATATAGGGGTCTTTGAAATATGTTTTGCTGGAACTTTTCATAAGGAATCTCAGGTTAGACTTCTAAAAGCCTCTCCAGAGTAGGAAACCAAGCCAAGAACTCACCCTAAGACTTCTCCAGGAATACAGATTTGGGTGAATTCCTCTCTTCTTGAGGGTATCTGAAGTTCCTTTACTGATCTGAAGCTACCAAGACTCCTATAGGCAAGGATCAGCCAATTCATCCAAGGGACTTTTACCAACTCCATTAATCAACCTTTGTTTCTTAAAACTATCCTGTCCTGTCATAGCTGATTTTATGCATATTCCCAAATATGACATTCCAGTCGAAGCTTTGGCAATATAATCTGTATTTCCAATTGTGTTACAAGGAGAACAAAGTCTTATTGACTCATGCAGTCCACCATATTGTCATAAAAGTAAAAATACCCAAAACATTTCTGAATACTGGAGGGATGAGGTAGGGAGAAAAAGTAAAGGTTTCAATTCTGTTTACAAAGATATACTTTTAAAAATTACTATAAATCATAGATAGCTTCAATAAGGGAGAAAAATTAAGGAATTAGCAATGCTTTCAAAAAAGTTGTAAAAAATGTGCAATCATCTCATCAGTTCATTGAATCCCATGTTATTACTTCTTATTCTGCTTGAAACTAGTTTTTCCAACAGTTCTGAAAATTCTCACCCAATTCACTTTTTTGATCTTGAAGGCATCAGAAACCTATATTCTAGAGTATTTGTCAGAGTCCTTTCTATGAATCTCTCTGAAAATGAAACACCTTTGCAAAAACATCAGAATAAAATAACAGCCTATAAATGACAAAAAACCACTTTTATTTCCACAAAAAATAGCCATAGTTAAATATTTGCTGACAGTTCATTTGATAAGGAAATGCAGTTATTTCTGTGGTGTAAATTTATTTAGGATGATAACTGAGCAATGAGAGAGCATTGACAAATTTCTAGAAATTTAAATTTTTTAGATCATCTCTATTAGTAACATGCCCACATATCTATAAACTAAGAAGGTTTATCATCACTTATTACTTGGCAATGCTTCCCACATAATTTAACATACCAAACAAACCTAATCATTTTAACATGTCCTTTTTACAAGATGAAAAACAAATCCTTTGAGATTTTCCATGGGCTCCCTTAAAAATCTCAAATTCCTTTGAGGTCAAAAAGGTTACATTTAGAATTTGATTTGGGGAAGTTGTCAAAATGTCAAAAGGTTTGAACACAAGCGAAAAAGTTTTTAAAGCAAATACAGAAGGTTACACTGTTGTGAATAAAACTTTGTCCTTTTAATAGTGAGAAGACAGGGTTTTCTTAAGTTATCAAAGATGTAATAAAGACAAAGTAAAGTACAGGAAATTACTTTAGTAAGACGCAGAACTCATTGTTTTCCAAGTAGATTACCCAAAAGGTTAAAAACAAAAACTGTCACAGTCTCTTATCAAGATCAGAGCAATATTCCAAAAACAAACAAAAAAAATTGTCCTTTTGACAGAGAGAAAGTAAAATTCTAGTTTTATAGCAGTGTACTTTTGATATGAAAGCTCATTCTTTAAAAACTTAAATAAATCCATTCCTATTTAAGTTGCCTTGATCATGCATGAAATTCCTTTTTCAATATTCATTTTCCAGAAACCTTCTACAAAGTTTTTTATATCCATCCAGGTTTTATCCTACATTTTTCTCTCATTCTGGCACAACCAGTCTTTCCACTGGCTTGCATTCTTTTTATATATAGCTCTGTCCAAGGAGTTTTAATTATATATATGAATTATAATTCTTAACCCTAGAATCCTTTATTCCTAGTAAAAGTGAATAAGTAAGCAGTGGGGAATGCCTATAACACCAGCATTGCAGGGATTGGCAAACTTATAAATATATTTCATGATTTCTGGAAGTATATTCTTCCTCAAAGTAAAATTTTTATGTAGCACAAAACCCGTCTACTAATAGACCTAAATATTTTTAGAGAACTCTGTAAAAGGAAGCCAAAAGTAGATAAATCTATGTATAATGATTGATGTTTCAGTATTTTATCTTATTTGGAAACAATCTAGATATTCAATGACCATCCATTATTTAACTTACCTCAGTATAACTTTAGGCTTTCAAGTTACCAAACAGATTTTGGAAACTATCTTTTTTACAAGATTTTATTTATTTATTTTTAGAGAAGGGAAGGAAGGGAAAAAAAGTGGGAGAGAAACATCAATGTGTGGTTGCCTCTTACATGCCCCCCTACTGGGAACCTGGCCCACAACCAGTCATGTGCCCTGACTGGGAATCCAACCAGCAACTCTTTGGTTTACAGGCCAGCACTCAATCCACTGAGTCACACCAGCCAGGGCTGGATACTATTTTAAGTAAACACACCATAAAACATAATTATTGTTGAAAAGTCCATTTATAAAATTTTACTTTCATCTATTTAATTTCCTTGTTCTTAACAATTACATTTAGATTACTCATGAAAATTCCATGAGATATTAAACAGCTAACCATCATTTCAATTTATCTTTCTTGCTGACAAATTCGGTAACAGAGATAAGCTTATCTGACTTTTAATAAAACTAGGTAGAATAAAAGTACTATATTTAATGCCATTAACTCTAAACACACGCCTGTTTTAATTAAACTAACAAGCTTAAGCTACCTTTTATTTACCAAAGTTTTATCCTAGATCACATAAACTTGAAAAACATCTCGGTTAGCTTCTATATTTCTGAGAGTATATTTGATTTATGTAAATTGCTTGTTTGTCTTTAAGCCAATTAAATAGAGCTCTTTACAAATTAATTTTGGCACTATCACCTGCAGGTAGGAAAATATCACATGTCTATAGCATACATACTTAGACATACATAAACATGCAGACAGGTGTGGAGATCTTACAGCTTTTGTTTTTAAATTTTAGCCAAGAGACAAGTATGATAATGCAAAACTCACTACTTTATAAAAGAACAGTTTAATCCAAAGTGTGTTTCTGGTGGATAGGATAAGTTCAGATAGCTAAAGCTTTTAATAACATTTGTGCAAAAGAGTTTTTAGGATTTTTCATTCTCCTAATTTCCAAATAGCTTCTTGGTTGTTTTTTTTTTTGGGGGGGGGCGTTGTATGTTTTTGGGGGGGGTTGCTGTTCAGAATTATATCCCTGAAGTCTGCATTTCAAGAAATGGCTCTGCATCCCTAGAGAAGAGCAGGTAAAATGGTTACATGTCAAAGACACAGAGAAAGGATGAAAGTTTCTCTAAAAAGGGCTCCTTCCACCCCTCAAATCCAGGTCTACAATGTTTGCTAGCCTTTTGAGATGAACAGAGGAGATTTGGGGATTGGTAAAAAGAATAGATGAGCTCTGGATTGTCTTTAAAACCAAATTTTTGTTTTTATAAAGACTCAATTTGTAAGACAACTATAGAGGTTTTTAATTCTTCGTAGAATTGGATTGCAGCCTGAGAAACATCAAGATCTAACCCAGCCATCCAACTACATTAACCCCAGTTTGCTTCCTTATGTCAGGGAGACCTTCAACTAAGATGGAAATCAAAAGGAGGTCAAATACGTGGTGAAGGAAGGAGACTAGACTGCAGGTGGTGAGCACACAATGCAATACACAATGATACATTTTAGAGTTGTACACTTGAAACATATCCTATGTTATTGACCATTGTCACCCCAATAAATTTAACTTAAAAAAAGATCCCTATCTTTTAGATTTAGACCTACCTGTGCTTCTTTGGAATGTCTTAGTGAATCTCCCATAATGGCTTCAGAATGTTTTTCTTTCCCTCTAGGCACCCAGTTTTATTTTAGCTTAGGGAAGAAGGTTTTAAAAAGAAGTTCCTATCAGACTCTGAATATCAGCTTCCCATTTGGCCAACTTCTGACCATAGAGCTACTTTAAAAAAAAAATCCTTTCGACTGTCTTGTCAGGTTTCACTGGGAGAAATAGTTAACATTTCTGACAGTACTGAACAACACTTTAGACACAAAATCCCCAAAGAGGGTGTGAAAGATGCTCTCTGCCCAAGGTCCAGAGTGACTCCCAAAGGTGACAAAAAAAGGAAAGACAGACAATCCCTGAGAGCTGGCCTGCAAATGGGGTGCAACCTACATTTCTCTCTAGCCACATTTCGGGGCCCCCCAACCTGACAGTTGTCAAGCAAAGTACTCAGGACACACCGTGAGGCCAACAAGAAGGCAATCACTATCCCTGGGAGAGAAAGGATCGATGACCAATGTTTTTTCCTGCTAATCTGAATTTGGAAGGGAAGGGACATGAAATTCCACTTTCCTCTGCCAATCAAGCATCACAGAGATCTGGGCCAGCTGCCTTTGATAAGAATTCTTAACCTTCCCTGACCTCTGCCAGCTTTCCCAGGATTCTGTCTGCAGGCTCAGGAGAGTGGGATGTCCCAGCAGGTCTAACACTAGCCCCCAAAAGCTGAGGCCACACGCTGGACCCAGTCCTGTTGAAGTTGGAAGCAGGCCAATCCTGGACCTAGTCTGGTTTGTAAGTTGGATCCAGTCCAACTCTGGCAGTTTCCAAAAAGAAATGTTCAAAGCTCATAACTCAAAAGCTGCAGAGCAGAACCCAGGACCTGAGAAGGGCTCACTTGCAGCCTCCAGAAGCAAGGAGAAAACCCTGGGCTCGGGCTCACCAGGCACCTACTCCTGGTCGCGAGTTGCCCCTGGAGGTTGATGGAGATCTCCCTCGGTTCCCTCTGCTGACACCAGAACTGTTAAAAGACAGGCAGAGGCATATTAAAAATTTTAAGAGTTTATTTGCTCAAAAATTGATCAAATTGGGCAGTGCCAAACCAGAAACAGCTAGAATTCCCAAGGAAACCAGTTTAAATGGAGAAAGATATTTATATAGATAAATGTGTTCTCCATAACATTATTCATAATAGAAGAAAATTGAAAAAATATCTTCAATGTTCAACAGTAGGAATTCTCCGATGTGAAAGATTATGTAGTCTTTTTAAAAGACTTACAAAGAGTTTGAAATAATATGCAAAAATACTTATGATACAAATTAAGTGGGGAAAGGTATAACACAACTTTTTTTTGTCCTGTGATTCAGAATTCTGTATATAAAACTATATAGGAGAAAAAGACTCAAAGTAAATACATTAAAATGTTAGCAATGTTTCTAAGAAGGTTATTAGTGATTTTTATTTTTTCATACTGTTATATATTTTTCTGAATTTCCCATGAGCTAGTATTGGGAAATTAATTTAATTAATTAAATTTAATATTAGAAAACAGTATTTTTTTAAATAAACTAACATTTAAAATATCTAACATTTTAAAGTACAGATGAATTTCTGCAATTTGCTGGAGAAATTAAATCTTCAATGTTCTGCCATTTGTCCTTTGTTTGAATTCAAATAGTAAAAAATCATATTTTATTGTTTAAAATGTATTTTATGCCATTTAAATACAAAAAGAAATGACTTTGACTTAAGTCAAACTTAAGGTAGAATCATTGACTCACCACTATACCCACTTACAGAAAATTTTGATGAGTTATTGAAAGTAGAGATGACTTGTGTAACCAAATCAATTCATTTATAATCTCATTTTGGGTCTCACTAGTTTTTAAAAGCTCTCATGGACATCTAACCAAGTGTTAGACATAGTGTCTCTGATGGTAAGACAAACTGACATTCTGTGTCACCTAATGTGATGCCTTATTTACAGATGAGGTGTCCAAACCAGGGCATTCTTGCTGACGACAGGCACTCCTTACAGTTACACTGGGACAGCAGAACAAATAATCAGCCCCGCTAATGAGACCTTTTGATCAAAAATGTTTAATATTCATCTAATCAAGACTTTAGACCTAACTTTTAGTTTCCAGGAAGCACAGGAGCTAGAAGAATGAGTCATATGACCCTAAGAGGAAACAGTCAGATAGATGGATGAAACTACCGTGTGAGACATCCTATAAGAGAGACAACTGGTCTCACCAAAAAGTCAGTATCCTGGAGGGAAATGCTGGGGTGAGAGGGATGTTTTAGACTTAAAGAGATATAACCAAATATAATATACAAACCTTGGTCAGTTCCTGGAGAAACCTGACTCTAGAGTTAGTATCAGCTGCAACCAGAGAATTATTGTTAATTTTCTTAGGCAAAATAAGGCTATGTGACTGGGGTAGAATGTCCCTGCTGTGGGAGATAAATACTGAAATATTTAAGGTAAAGTATCATGATGTCTGCAATTTATCATGAAAAAGTTTATATATGCACATATATGAAATAAAAATAAAAAAGGTTAATAATTCTTGATAGTTGTTTACTATACTATTCTAATTTTTATGTTTGAAATGTTTATAATAAAAATTGGGGGCAAATAATGCTCTTACAATAATATTCACAGAATCTAGGTTTGCTTCTATGTATTTTGATGTAGATCCTAATGTATTCTAAATCTTCTTAAGAGTAAAGTTTTTATCCTATCCTGTCTGATGTCATTTACTGAACTTTATTTTCATGTGTACTTTGAGGTTTGGGAGATTATATTAAATATGTGTCTCGATGAAAGAAATGTGCAATTATTGCAAATTGAGTATGAACATTATCCTTTAGTGATCTTTCCACATCTATCATTTCTAATCAGAGTAGGGCTTATAAATTAAACATATCCTTTTAATTTGCTCACACATTGCTGTGCGGAGAGGAAAGTGTGTTGTGTATATATTTTTAAACCCCAATCTGACATTTCCTTTTGAAATATTGTTATGGCAGAAAATTATTAATCATTTATAGAGAGTTGTGAGAGTTCATGGGACATTATGAAAAAAGAAAAACAAAATCTAAATTTACAATACTCCCACCTACCCCCCCCCTCACCAATCAGAACAGAAATGTCCAAGCCAGTGCTTTAAGAGACTGTCATACCTCATATTTTCTAAGGTTGCTTAAGCTCTTCAGGAATGGGTTTTGCATCTAGATGACATGGGACACAGTCTGGTGGCTTGTCCCAGTTGTTTCCCCTCATGACAATGTGAGGAGCAGTCAGCCCATTCAAAGTATGGGATTAAGGGGTTCTGACTAGAAGGTAGGACATTTCCTTCCACACCATCATTTCCCAAAGTATGACCCACAGAGTTCAAAGTCACTTCTTGAAATAAATATATCCTAATAAAATAAGTTTGGGAAATGTTGGGCTAAGCTAAGTTAAACTGATTTCTTTGTTGCAAGATGTCCCAGATTGTTAAGGATGCTAATGTACTAGGTCAATCTCGACTTGGGGAAACATCGTTTCCAAAATGTAGGGCCCACAAAACTCTTTGTTGTTGGAATTCTATTTCATAGGATCAGTGTTCTGAGAAAAATAGCCTTGGTGATGCTGTTCTCAAATACTTGCCTGTTTAAAAATTCTCCCCACCTCCTACTCTCATCCTCTTCATGGTGAAAAACAGCTACTGCTATTGAGCATTTGCTATATTTGAGAAAGGTATTTCAGTTGGGAAAACTGGAAACTAAAGCTCAGACAGGTTCAATTACCTGCCCGGGGTCCCACAGCCATGAAATGCTAGTTGTCCTCATCCATGTCTGACCCCAAAGTTCATGCTCCTCATCATTAATAATGCTTCACTCACACCACCAAATGGACCACATGGGAGGAATATAGTCAATTCTTTAAAATGGGACCAAAAAATGCTTTTAACCAGTCTAGTCAAAATCTAAAACCCATAACAGACTTCTGAATGTATGATGAGTGAGGCCTCTCTGTGGCTGGCATGTAACTTAGCCACCTGTGTCACTGGTTCTCTGTGTTCTGCCTCACAGGAGACCCCACAATTGGCTTTGAAATCTAACCACCCGTATTATCTGTAAATCACCAGAATGGAGAGATAAGCCATCTTCCTTGTCCTTTGAAATGCCTTTTCCTCATTGCCTCTGAGCAGAGCTGGCACAAGCCTTTGTATCACAGGCCAATGGCCTCATGTCAGAATGTAAAGGGATGGATACCAGAGGAGCCAGCAGAGGGGAAGGGTAGTGGAAAAACATCGATTGTGCCAGGTACCACGGGCCAAAATCTGGGACCGAGTTAAATATTAATTACTTGGGATTATTCTACCATTGCAAAGACTCTGCCCCTGCGGCCCCTGGTTTGCTGGCTAGAGAATAAGGAACTAATTTTCTAACTCAACCCTCACTTCTGACTTACTCTGCATTCCTATCAGACAGAAAGGAAAAAGAGATCTTAGACACTGCAAAACTTTGGTCCTGAGTTTTCTCTACCCCACCACTCTCCAATAGAAAAATGATGTAATCCACATATCCATTTTACTACTGGAATTTTTTAAATTTCCAGTAGCAACATTAAAAAAGCAAAAAGAAACAAGTGAAGTTCATTTTAAAAGCATTTAATCCAATCCAAAACTTTATCATTTCAACATGTAACCCAACAGAATGATATATTCATAACATATTCTGTATTCTTTTTTGCTTACTCAATCTTCAAACTCCTCTATGTATTTTATACTTAGAGCATCTCAATTAGGTCATTTAACTTTCTATAGAAATATTTGATCTGTATCCAGATTTTATGAAATTTATCATTGTTGAAGTAGATTCACATACCCATGTTGTTCCAATCACACTTAAAAGTTTTCCAGTAACTGTGTTGAGTATCAGTTTTAAAATGTGTAAATTAAATGAAAATTTTAGTTTTTTTAATTCACGATAGCCACATTCCAAGTCTCAGTAGCCACAAGTCATTGTGGCTAACACTAACGCAAGTTTTTAATGGGGTCACTAGTGCCCCCTACAGGGCATTCTGGAAATGTGTGGACATACTTGTTTTTTAGTACTGAACTCACAATGAATGAACACCACAGATATTTAGTGGGTGAGACACCAGAGATGTGGACATTCGGCGATATAAAGTGTAGTCCTGAACAACAAAAAATTGTCCCACACCTCTGATTCTCGCCTAGGTAAAATACCTGTTTACAATTATCTGAGCCTAGAACCTCTTAGTTGGTTGGTAGGTAGGTTGGTTGGTTGGTTTATTGGTACAAGTAGGGCTTTACTATACAACATATTTAGGGAGACTTAAATTGCATATAAATTAAGGGAAGTTTGTACTTTGTTTTATGCAGTGCTCTACCAAGAACTGTCTACCACTCCAGACAGTTACTTCACAGACTGAAATGCTGCTGTTATGTTAGACAGCATCCGTAGCTGTCGCATTCACTGTGGAAGTAGACATAGGCAGAGCATCTGACTACTGCCTGATATCATCTAGTGAATCACCCCCATGCATTTGCTATTAGAATATGTATTTTATTATCAATTACTCACCTTTTATTGCTCTTTCTATTAGAGCGAGGGTGTTGTGTGATTGTTGAAGTTTTATTTGTAGTTGGACTATTTAATCTATTGATTTCACTCCAGAATAATAAAGGGTGTTATGAAATAACCGTTACTAAAAGCATGCATGTGTCAGAGGGGTTGACAGCTACTGCACCAGAGAGAAGCAAGGTTAGTGGAAGCGGATGAAGACTGCCACCTGCAGGAAAGAGAGAGAACTGAGGCTGCCTCCCAGAATGAACCAGAAATGGGTGCCACTGAATGATTCTATAAAGGACAGGAAAGAGCTGCCTCAATTAAATACGTACTCTGCAAAGTACTGCGCTAGGAGACTGGCAATAGCAGTGCTCCCCAGGAGCTCACAGGCTAGTGTGGACCTGGGAAGTGGTGGATCAGTTCAAGTGTGCGAGAAGAATCAATCAATCAGCCAGTCAGAGACGTCAAAACTATGAAGCAAATGGTCAGCTGGTCAAGCCTCTCTGCTAGCAACATATCCAGGTTAGTTCACCTAGGAAAATGCAACAAGGCTGCTAGGTTTCCTGCACACATCGTTAATTATTTTCTCAAAATTTATAGTAACTTAGAAATCTATCTATATAAAAAATTGTACAAGTAGAGATCTAAGATGGTGGCGCAGTAGGAAGGAGCATATTTCGCTCCCCCCTACACACAGGAGAATATTCTGGCTGATTTACATCGGAACGGAGCAAACAGCCATCAGAAACACAGCATATTTGAAATCAGGAGATCAAAAAATTGTCATGGACACTGAAAAACCAGACGGTAAGGAGAGTACTTCAGAACAATAAGAGCCCAAGGGACAGCGTGGACACCAGGGCTGGGACTGAGGCCTGGGCGGGCTCTCGCCAGGCTCGCCACAAGAATAGGGAGGGAGCTGGGTCAACTGCTCCCTCCCCAGCCAAACAAAATTTTAGCAGCACTGGGATAAACCCAGTTGCTTGAAATCTCACAGAGAGGAGTTGGGGTCTCAGTGGCAGACAAGCTGGGGGTGTGAACACCCACGCATATCCCGGGGAAGGGCCGCATACAGGAGCTTGCCTGATTGTTGGTGGCCAGCGCCACTGGGTCAGCCACACACCTGAGCTCCCGGGGCCTTTGGCTCTTGGCACCCGAGGGGTAGCTGCAGGCGTGGCCTTGCGGGAGGCCGGTGCCCACAGGTCATTTGCTCCTGGAGACATTGAGACAGCCACGCACCTGGGCTGGCGGGACCTCCAGCGCCCAGCGCCATTGGAGCAGGCGCGCGCCCTGGGGACGGCCGGTCGGCCGCTCGCCTGAGCCCGCTGGCCTCGGCGCCATTGTGGCAGGCATGTGCCCGCGGGGCAGCCGATCAGCCGCTCTCCTGAACTCGCCAGCCTCCAGTGCCCAGTGCCAGAGGGGCAGCCACGCGCCTGAGCCCGCCATCCATCGGGACGATTGCACAAGGATTGGCTCCCGTATGTGACCACAGGTGGCTGTGAGATCATAGGCACCTGCATGCAACTGGGATAGGCACACACATCCTCAGAACTTATACCTGAGGCCCTGGGCAGAGAGGCCCAGGGCTAGCTCTGAGTACAGTAGCGCAAAGATAGATGAGCACTGAACAGGGACAAAAGCAATACTGTCACCCCTAGACGATTGCAGCCAACAAGACCAGAAATACCAGCTCAGCAAGATTGAAAACAGCAAGAGTTGTTGGGTTTTTTTTTTAATTTTATTTTTTTCTTTTTTCTTGTTGCTTTTTTTTCTTTTCTTTTCTTTCTCTTTTTAAATTTTAATTTTTTCTATTATTTTTTATTATTTTTATCTTTTTTTTTACCCCTCAACGCCCTTTGCTTTGCGTATCTTCTTTCTTGCCTTATTCCTTCTTCCTTTCCTTCCAATTTTATCTCTTCTTGCTTCCTCTTTTTTTTCTTTTTCTTTCTTCTCTTCTTTCTTCTCTTTCCATTTTTTCCTCTTTTCTCTTTTTAAATACCCACGAGTAAGACAAAAAAAAAACAACAACAAAAAACCAGCCCTGGAATTGTGAAAAAACCAGAGACGATCCCAAGGAGGGGGCATTTCAACAGATAAGACAGCGGAAACTGTGAACACCAGGATACCTGAAGCAGACAGCTCCACTGAATCTCACAGGTATTCTACCACAGTTCACACAATAAACCCAGGGAGCCAGAACAGATCAATTTAAGAAGTTAAGGCTAATAAGAAGAACATCAAAAACAATGGGAAGACAAAGAAATAATCCCCAAATGAAAGGAAAGGAGGAAGCCCCAGAAAAAAATGCTAAATGAAATGGAGGCAGCTCAACTGTCAGATTTTGAGTTCAAAACAATGGTTGTCAGGAAGCTCCACGAGCTCTCAATGAGCTACCAGAAACTACAGGGAAGCTACGAGGAACTCACTGCAAACTATATCAACATGAAAAAGGAAATAGAAACTATCAACAAGGGCCAAGAAGAAATGAAGAGTATAATTTCTGAACTGAAGAATACAGTGGAAGGAATGAAAAGCAGAATTGATGAAGCAGAAGATTGGATTAGCGAGTTGGAGGACCAAGTAGAAAAAAACACCCAGAAAGAGCAAGAAAAGGAAAAGAGGCTCAAAAAGAATGAAGAGGGATTAAGAGAAATGCAAGACAATATGAAACATAATAATATCAATATAATAGGGATACCAGAAAGAGAAGAAGAAGAGCAAGGGTTAGAAACCCTTTTTGAAAAAGTGATGATGGAAAACTTCCCTAATATAATAAGAGGAAAAGTCACACAAATCCAGGAAACACAGAGAGTCCCAATCAAGAGGAACCCAAGGAAGCCCACTTCAAGACACATCATAATTAAAATGGCAAAATTCCAAGACAAAGAGAGAATCTTAAAGGCAGCAAGGGAGAAAAAGGAAGTAATGTACAAGGGGACTCCAATAAGGCTGGCAGCTGACTTCTCAATGGAAACGCTCCAAGCCAGAAGAGAATGGCAAGAAATATTCCAAGTAATGAGAAACAAAGGCCTGCAACCAAGACCACTTTACCCAGCAAGGCTTTCAATCAAGATAGAAGGCCAAATAAGGAGCTTCCCAGACAAAAGAAGTCAAAGAATACACCTCTACCAAACCAGTTCTGCAAGAGATGTTTTAAGGAAAGAAAGGAAAAGGGAGAGAGAGGGAGAGGAACATAGGTATGAAAATGGCAATGAATCAGTACTTATCAATAATAACATTAAATGTAAATGGATTAAATGCTCCAATCAAAAGGCATAGAATAGTTGAATGGATAAGAAAACATGACCCACACATATGCTGCCTACAAGAGACCCACCTCAGGACAAAAGACCTACACAGACTCAAAGTGAATGGCTGGAAACAAATTTTCCAAGCAAATGGACAGGAAAAAAAAAGCCGGAGTAGCAATACTCATATCAGACAAAATAGACTTCAAAAGATGAGCCATAAAGAGAGATCCAGAAGGTCACTTCATAATACTCAAGGGAAGAATCCAGCAAGAAGACATAAGCATTGTAAATATATATGCACCCAACATAGGAGCACCTAAATACATAAAAAAAAAATCTTAGAGGACTTCAAGAAAGATATTGACAGCAATACAATTATAGTAGGGGATTTTAACACCCCATTGTCAA